>JACXGK010000421.1:0-113025 GCA_016801125.1 Novumbra hubbsi
AGTTCAGACACCAAAGGTCTACCTGTTGTGCTGTTTCCAGATGTTTTAACTGGATCCACTGTGAATTAAGTTTATCTGAAATGCCCCCCCCCCCCCCCCCATGTGTCTGTGCATACATGCTTATGCAGTTGCCAAGCGGGAGGCCTTACAAGTTGAGGATTTCAGGGAGCAGTTCAGAAGGTTTGTCCATGCTATTAGTGCCTGGTACTGTCCGTTCTCTGAGACTTTCCGAGCATTACAGATTATTTTGCTTTATCTTCATGGAGGTGTCTAAATGAGCCTCGTCTGCTGAATGTCTAAGCTCGCTGTACGAAACCTTGTTGCTTTGCACTTAAGCCTGTACCAGAGAACCACTCTGACCAGCCCTTATGCTGCAATGCCTAACAGTTTCACCTATGCCAATGGCCATGCATCATTCAATATTCCTGTTTTCTGTCATCAGGGAATTCCTTCAGAATCTCAGCAATGCAATAGGGCAGGGGTGGGCAGACAGACCCGAGGGCCAAATCTGACATGCGAGGCAACTCAGTCTGGCCTGCAATAGATTAAATAATTGAGGGGAAGTAAATTACTCACCAGCCTGTTCTTAAACATGACTTCAAATAATTTCAATGTAAGGGACCTACTGTATACATGTTTTAGTTTGTGCCTTTTTCTGGCCAGCAAATAGCTATGATAACAAATTACAAAAACGATTTGGCCCTTTAATTTCAATCCTGACTTGGCCCCCGAGCCAAAGTTGGCCCTCCCCTGCAATGGGGCTCAGTTCAATGTGTTAGGCCTGCTGACACAGGCGGTTTTTAGCACCCACTTTGAGTTCTTGATACTTGAACATTTGGTGTACGGTCATCAGATTAAGATGTATTAGATGTGAACATTTACAGTTATTTGACTGCTGTTATTAAAATCCCATTTGGCTGATATGATTTAGGTAACCTTTTATTTGTTCAGATCAGGGTTGAAAGGGGAACTTAATGCTATCCTCGCCATCAGCCATTTTAAAACCCAGTTCTGGAGGAATGTCTTTCAATCTGCAGCCTCGCATTTTTTTTTTTTTTTTCTGATCATTGTATTAAATGGCTGCTTTGTTTCTTAATGTCAACTATTTAGGTACTGGGAATTTTAAAAAAGTTTTTTTAAAGCCGTTATATTGTCAGATTAGATCTTTTAAAGGTTATTGCCATATCAATGTTTGACTACCACACTGATTTTAATTTTTTTATATTTGTTTTATCCTCATGCAGGTGTTCATTTGGAACACTGGTTGTTAGAATAATTTGTTTTTAGTATCTGTTGTTCCTGTTGAAAGTACAGAGTAAGTTTGATATGGGTCCCTTTATTTTAAATCTATATTTTTTTTTAATGAATGCCCTGTAAGGGGCTTTCTGAAAGTCATTTGATGTGAATGCTTTTGCAATGATTTATTTGGAAACACTTAATATTTCCAAAATGTACTTCATGGCAAGAGGTTCTGTAAACAAACTAGACATTTGCCAAAGAGGGTAAAATACATTTAAGTATGACTTTAGGTTTGAGGAAGATATATCCCATTACCAAGGAGTAAGAAGCTACTGTTTTTTGGGACTCTGGAGGGAGGGGAAAATGGATCCCTTGGCATCAAAGGGCCTGTTATGCTGATAATGGGACACTGATTGTAATTCTTTTTAAAGAAATGTCCACATTTTGTTTTATGTCTTATAGTAAGACTTACTTGAATTAACTGTATATGCAGCGGTTTCTTTGTTTGGTGAAACCGCTTTGTTAACAATCTAAACCCAAGCATTAAGCTGAGTAGGGCAATCTTTTGGGTTTTGAAATATCTATTCAATTCAGTATTTCTGACTTATAGTTTTGAAAATGCATTACATTTCTGCCTTCAACTTTCCCCCTACATTGTTAGGGTGGGTTCCTTGGAAATGCTCATTTAGGCTTTGGTTTGAACAATTCTTGTTCAAAGCAGTAGTCTGCACTGCATTTCATCTGGAGCAAATGGAAAATGTCTGTCTTGCCTTGTTAAACTTTTTAAATGCTTTTTTTAACAAGCATTCAACTTGTCAGTCATCATTCACTTTTCCACAATTTGAATGTAGCCTGCAGGCAATTAAATATTAAATAATATTTCAAATGTTTTTCATCCATTCAGATCAAGTGAGGGATCCTTTTGTTTTCTACATTGTGGTTATATCCTCAGTGATTCTAAGTTAACACACTTGTTAAGTCTGTTATACTTGTCCACCCAAAACAATGGGACAAATGTTTGAATCTTTCTTGAGACAAAAATGGATTTATATGAGCACTTTACCATGTGACTGATTGCAGTTGATGCAAAGCAACATTTGACTTGCAGATTTTTGTATTTTTTTTTTCTAGATGAATAAAAACTATAAAACTGTTTTGAACCAAGTATTTGTCTTTTTGGAGGCTCATGCTTTGGGCCAATTCAAATGGAGTTATTTGTTGCGAATTAGGAGTAGTGAAATGGGGTGTATACATTGAAAGAAAGTTGTGTTGTTGAAATTGATCCATTAGGCATACATCTGTATGGTAACAAACTACCTGATAAGTGTGGTTAAGTCTGCTGTGAACACCATTTGCTTCTAGCAATCTAATACATTCACAAAGTTCATCAAGCTGCTGATTGTGCCTGTGGAATGGTGTCCAGGTTAATACTGAATTGTGGCCATGCGGTTTAAATCATTGTCACACATTTGAGAACCAGCAGTCCTGAAGCTGCAAAGACTGCACCTGGAGAATGGTGGTTCTGCTAGGAAATCTTTAGGAGGTAAAGCTGCTACCTCCAACACCAGGGCAAGTGTAAAAGCCAAGGGCAAAGAAAAAGCACAAAGTGAAACTGTCTTAGCATTTTTTTTTATTTATCTTTAAATCTCCTCCAGAGCCATACCACATTAATTCCCTATATTCTTTTGACCGTCGTATCGGGGGGGTGTGCAGGCTGTCCAACAACTGGGGTATATTCAGCATCCACCGACGAGGAGGCCGTGAATAATGCTGAACCGTAAGGAGACGGCGGGAGGTGAATGGCTGAGAATGGACTTTTGGATCTCAAACGTTTATCTCTTAGGGTTTCAATTGCGACTACATAATCATGACTCCACACGTTGTGCAAATCGGTTTTTATCTGAGATTATTGAGGAATGTTACAACAAACTTGATTATGAAATGAACATTATATTTTCAAAACACTGGTGGATATTCTTGAATTTGTCAATTGCACACCTTAAAGCTTTATGGAATTGTGTTGCACGACACATTTTAGTGGCCTCTTATTTTCCCCAGCACAAATTGCAATATGATATTATAGGGCATGCTATATAATCAGCTTCTTGTTAAAACACACGTTGGCTGAATAGATTATCATAAAAAAAAACGATTGCTTAACAACAGGGATGTAAGAAATGGGAGAGAAATCCCATTGGACATTGTCCCATGGACATTGCCATTGAAGACATCCATCCCTTTTACCTGGGTGGTATCTCCAACTTCATTGGCTGATCCCTTCTTATGACCCTGTTTTTAATGTGTTGATTGGTCCAACAAATGAATCACTTCCCCAGCATGTTCACAAGTTTGCAGAGGCGGTGGGAGTGATAATGTAGGAGTTAATTAGACGTTGGAATAGGCATGCCTCATTATACCATACATATGTGTGCTTTAGAGAACTGACACATGCAAAATATTAAAAACATATTGGATGCATGTATTTAATGTGTTTACTTGTTACTGAGGCTTATATCTTGAAAATGGCAGCAGGGATTTGTCGACATGAACTGTACACTTATTTTATTATTTTAAGGTAAAACATGAATTACATGCTTCCAATCAAAGTATACTAAAGATAATGGACTTTTGATTCCCCTTGCCACGCTCTGGAAGTCACCCTCAGAGATTGGTCAGCAACAAGTGCCAATGGGGGGCTCTCTGGGCTACTGGGTTTGGGCAAAGGGCTGGTTCATGGACTTCCTGGCTGAGGACCAGTTCTTAAATTGATGAATCTCTCCCCCTAGTGTTTACTTCATAAAACTACTCCAGCTCGCCTAAAAATATTGCAAACGGGCAATCCAAAAGAGTTTCAGAGCTATTTCTGTTTTGGAAAATGGATGACTTCATTTATGTATTAAATGGGTGTACTGTGTGTTCTGGTGTTACTGTTGCTGTGTGATAAATTGGTGTACTGTGTGTTCTTGTGTTACTGTTGCTGTGTGGTAAATTCTATTCCAATTAAAAGTGTCTCAGAGCATTTGAATTCAAACTCTGACTCTAATGATGACTCTTTTTATGGTTGAATCATTTTCATGCTGAAAATGGTGGACACTCCCAAAACATTTGCTAAAAACACTTCTGTTTCAGGTTAGTCTCAAGGAGTTGAATAGATCCACGAATAAGACATGTTGTACTCCGGGTATAGGGTTGCACATACCTGGTCTTACTAGCTTCATCGCCAAACTCTGTGGAGGAGCACTTCCCTGTGTCGAATGTTATTTCCGGGCACTTGGTCATCAGCTCTATTTCAAACTTGCTGCTGGGCTCAGCTCTTTCTTCTAGCTACACATCAAGTCATGGCTGCGACAGCGCCCCTGAAAAGATATATACTAGGGCCCACTCACTTATACACAGCATTAACAGTATTAAGATCAGTGGGCCCTATCATGGCCCCCGTGAATAATACTCACTTTACCAAGTGTTGGCTATGACCCTGCGTCAAGTCAAGTAGCTGTCTCTATGACAACTTGAACGTCACCACATACACTTTTCACTGTGGAAGAATCATTATTTAGCCCGTCTACCTCTGAAGTTGTGGACCAGTGATCAGAGGCTGGGAATCTGTTTTAGTGGTACAGCCTATCATCAAATTTCCCTTGTTCATTCTGCTTTTACTCTGTTGACACACAGCGCCTTCCATGCTAAAGTCTTTTATACACTTCAAAGCTAGCTCAGAATCAGCCAACTGCTTTTTGATTACTTTCCTCTTCACATGAGACGCAAATCTTGTCTGCACATTCTGGTGGAATGTGTTTTCCACAACATGGAAACCCAACTTAACTGGCTGTGGACTGACAGGTGGGATCTCATCAGCTAGTCTGAGTGTAACCACTCCCAGTTGGTTTGGCAGTTAGTTTTGCTTCAATGTCACATCAGGAAGCTTATTGGAGTCCTCTCCAATCCTGTAGGTAACGAATGTCTTCAACAAACTGGGATGGACTTTACTTTGACTGGTGAAGATCTGTGAGTTTGTCAACCTTGACAAACCTTGAGTCCTCTTTCTGGCCTGCTTGATTCTTTCTGGAAGTAGCGTCCCAATAAATCCAAACAACATTACAGCTCATCTCCAGCTTCCTTGTTATCATTTGATGAATACTTTGCTCTAGACTGTGCAGCCACTGAAAATTATGGAAAGTTCAAAACTGAAAACTATTAGTTAAGCAAGGACCCTGTCATTTATTTCAGATTCTAGAGTGGATTGGATGGAGCAGGAGAGAAATTAGCTCATAGGCCAATAACTGCTATCAGTCTCACTACTAGTGGTGCTGTTGTTTCTGTACTATGGAGTGTCCATGCTGATTTTGACACACCATCATTGTTACCCTGATACATACGCATTGCAGTCAGACACTAACTTCAGTTCACTGTCTATGTCATAAATAGATATAACATCTGAATAACATTTAGTAGTTTATAACCTATAACCGGAGCTGGGGCCAACATAGGAATCTAAACACTGATATGGCTTCTCTTGCTTTCTACTCCTGCCAGGGATAGTGTGCAAAGTGTTCTCCAGTTGATTATCCAGGTCATGATCTAAGCAACAGTCCTTGGGAGAAAGGATTCCATTAATGGCTAGACCAAGGGCTGAATCTTTACTAGGGATGGGGGGACATGCACTTTCTGAAATCACCCCCCACTACACACACACACCTATCCACAAGTTTTGAAATGTTACTGTCAGTCAAAAAGCAAAACCAAAAGGACAAAGACATCTTGGTACATGCACGCAGGCAAAATGTTGACTGAAGTTCACCACATAGGACAATCGAAACGTAACAGGATTATTTCTCATGAAACGTTTGAAGCCTGCTGAGGCAATAACTCCCCTATTTGGGGTTGGAGACTTTTGAGCATCTAATTTTTGCAAAGCAGTCTTACTTGTAAACTTGCTAGACAATTGATAAAACCTGAAACTTTTCTAGCTTTTGACTGTTTTAAAACCAAATGTTTAGAAAGGCTGGGTGTCATACATTTTGTTTTACAGGAATAAAAGTAAATAGTTTCCTGTTCAAAGGAAGTTAGAAACATTATTGTTTCATGACTTTATTCGGGGGTGAATAATGTCAGAATGTTTTTTAAAATAAAAATTGCGTTGAGAAAAAGAAAATAGATCTGGTTCAATTTCCGCTCAGCTATCATGTCCCTCAGCTATCATTATCCACTTTGTCAATTTATAACTGTCGCCAAACTATATATATCCACTCTGTCACGTAAATGTCTAAATATAATTAAAATAATAATTGTATGACTTATGCATGATGGACGTGCACGGATAAAATAATTTTTTGCTTGCCACATATGACAAAAGGTTGGCCCAACACGCCCTCAAGCGTTTCATTAGGAAAGGCTAGGGGGCTAACATCAATTTGTGGCTTGTAGATGTATCATTGGCTTCATGCCCATGACACTGTGATTGGTGGCCAGTCTCAATTACCTTGTCCCTGGCTACCTCAGCAATCTCCTAAATTCAACCCACCTTGTCTTTGAGAACGGATCAAGAGTTTGCCTCCACTCTCTTAACTGATTGGCTGAGCAAAATGTGAACGTGTTTTTTAATGGCATGATTTGTCTTATTTGCGAGATGGCCAAGTTGAGATTCAGCGCTGGAAGGTATGGTTGCTTTGTTTCACACCTTGCATGCTTATTTTATGGACGTGGGATATTTTATTAATCTATAGACGTGATATGGGTATTTGTGTTTCGCGTTGTATGAGTAAGTCTATCGTATTATATTAGATTCGTCATATGGCCAAAAAACTATTTATTTTAGTCAAAAACCTGCTTGAAACAAAGTTGGTGTTACTTCATGCCATATCTGTAATGGGCATAATAGACCCTGGCTTGTTGGAGGTTGAATCCATGTTTCTCTAACTTTTCTCGTTCTTTTATAGGCTGTTTGAATAGGCGTGCAAAGATGACAACTTTCTCCTCACGATGCAGCTTCCGAAGACCGTATAAAGACTGAAATGTTCATGGAGTCTTAATGTGAAATAAAGCAAATGTCTGGTTGAGTCATGTTATTAGGGTACTGGGGTAGAGAATGCAGCAGCATACTTCAAACAAGATTATCAAAACTGAACTCTTCAAGCTTTGAAGTGATTACTGTACCTCAACAAATGGAACATACAGTTGAATGCAAAGAAGCATCTTAAGTAAAACTGCGGTAGGATATATAGTGCTATATCGATACCAGTAACTTGGTGGTAGTCTATAGGGCGTGCGAAAGTAAAGGCTATTAATTACAATAGTAAAAACAAACAATTAACAGCCTCTTAATATACTAATTACAATCCTGAAATGTTTTTGAACGTATTTGGAAAAAGTTCAGGCCGTTATACTGAGACACATTTTTATTTCGGACCAAATAAGCCCCATTTGCACACAATGCACAGACAGATAGTATTCTAAATAACGTAAATCGTTGTGACATGTGGGGTATTCTCGCGACAGCTTGCTTTGGCCATCCAACATGGCGTCGTAGGGACGATGTTATTGTTGTATTAGCTACGTTAAGCTAGCTATGTGAAGACAAGTGAATCCATCTCGATGTATTCAAACTAAAAAAGAACCAAGCATAACGAATTGTCTGTCTCAATTCTGCGGTTATGAGACAGGTCTGGGAAGACGATGCTGAGGTCCACCGGTTTCTTCCGTGGGATTGACTGCCCGTTTTACACGGATAACGTTAGCTGTAACGGGAAGACAAAAAGCGACAAAGATGGGTGCAAAAGACCATATTGTCATTTCAGACATAGCAAACAGAGACGAGCTTCTTATGTATCAAATGAGATTAGAAAATCAACAGAACTCTGCTCCATACAGAAGGGTGAGTTCCTTTCTATTGTTGTTATGTGTCTTGTTAGCTAATTGGCTAACGGTAGTAGCTGCTGTACTGTGCGTAGCCATCCGGCACTATGTTTAGCCAGGTTTAACCTTATGTCGCAGTGGCTGTATAGTGCTTTTTTCGTGTTTAGCTCCACTTAACTAAGGTACTGGTTTCTCAGACACTGATTAACCGCCGTAATGACAAATAAAATATTGGGAATTCTACATTGAGCGTGATTCCTTTGTTGTTGTCCAGGACTTGCTAAAATCTTTGTCCGCAAAATCGGGCCAAACATTTAATCTAATATTTTATTATTGCCTATAGATCGGAAGGTGAATGACGGATTTTCTGAAGCTTGGTCTTAATAAACACATCTTGCAAATAAAATCCTCAGAAGAGACAACCTTTAAGTAGTGTGCAATTCATTTTAGATTTTTTTTTATGTTATTAATGATGCCTTTAACAAAGAAAATGTTTGTGGCTGAAAATTATTTTATAAGTTCCAGTTCAACTGAACTATAACTATTCTGTGAAACTGTACTTAAGCCCTACGACAACCCCACTTAAATCCTAGTCTATATATTTTGGCTCTCCAGAGCAAGGTGGCTACGACCCATTCAACCCAGAGGTGGTGAGACCTGAGGAGCAGAAGAATGGGCAGCCTGCCTCTGCAACAGTGGATGTTGGTGCCTTGGAGCTTGAGTTGGTTAACCGTGCCATCGAAGAGGTACGCAGTGAGGTGGAGTGGGAAAAGAAGAAGCTCTCACGAATCGGGGACCAGGAATATGACCCTACCGCCAGTTCTCCCAAATTGGTTGTCAAGCAGTCCAAGCCAGTTTCACGAACTGGGGACCAGAAATATGTCCCTACTGCCAGCTCACAGAAAACGGTGGTTAAACATCCAAAACAACCGGCTGCTACATCTCATTTGGCGTACGATCCAGGCAGATATCAGATGACCTCTACATCTGATTACAACCCCACCCCTCGCTCCAGTAAGTACACCTTGGACCCTGACAGCAAAGACATCCATGCCAGCTCCATGGAATACGTCCCCACCACAGTTACTAAAACAGCGGTGAAAAATACTACTCCTCAAAAACCCTCTTCCCCAACAAGTCCTAAGTACTCCTCTAATGCATCCCCCTCCAAGAACAAGTACACAGTGGATCATTCTAAGCCATCCACCGACATGGAATATGACCCTCTCTCCAACTATTCAGCTAAAATTGCTGGCAATAATAAGAAAGACCAGAGGACATGCGCGTCTAAGGGAGAAGGGAAAAAGCGCCTTCACCATTCAGGGACAGAAAAGCCACCAGCGGATGAGGAATACGTGCCGACCATAAAGAAGCCTCGACAAGTAATACCAGACCCACTGAAGTACACTGCCCGTTTTTCTGAGTCTGATGAGGAAAGCTCCGGGACAGAGTATAGACCCACCTCTTTAAGCCGCCTGCAAAGGAGGAAGAGCAGCAGTGGGTCAGTTGAGGAGGCCTCTGGTCCAGATAAAGGGGAGGGGACGGAGGCGTCACTAGTTAGGTTAAAACAACCCAGTAGACAGTATTCTAAAGAGCAGGAGGACTCGGCACACTGGGAGTCAGAGGACTCTGAGAACCACCAAGTAGCTAGGCCAAAAGACAAGTCAGTCACCCAAAAAGTGCCGGCTAAAACTATCCACACAAAGAGCCGCAAAATAGAGAAGGCACATTCATCTGAGAAGGAGTCAAGTAAAAGGACTGGTGTTAGCGGCGGGGTCGGCGATAAAGAAAAAGTCACCGGGGATGGTAAGAGAAGTACTGATTCGAAAAGTACGGACAAAAAGGTGAACAAAAGTCAGGGAAAGCCAGATGAGAAACGAAAGGTAAAGGATAAATCCATAGACAAATGCAAGAAAGAGGGAAAGGAAGAAAACAGAGGTGAGGGAAGGAGTAAGATCAGGACAGACAAAGCAAAAGGACTGTCCAATAAGAGAGAACGGGGGGGAGGGGACAATAAGACTTCAGACAAGGAAAAGGAAAAGGACTCTTCTAAATGTATTGAACACAAGAATGGTAATCATGACAGCAGTGGGAAAGAAAAGGACTCCAAGAAAGCTGGCAAAGGGAGTTCCAACAGCAGTAAATACAAGGGGAAGAAAAGTGACAGCAGCTCCCCCAATGGCAAGACTGGTAAGGTGAAACAAAGGTCGCTGAGTCACGTTGATCTGTTTGGGGATGAAAGTGCAGATGACAAAAGTGAAGAGGAGGAAACAATTGTGAGGAAGTCAGCTGCTGCTTTCAAGAGAGGCAGTTTTAATAAGAGGAAGGCCTCAGAGCTCATCCCCTCATCCTCAGAGGATGAGGACGCTGGTGCTGAAGGTGACGGGGGCTATGGTGACATGTTTGGTGTGCCTGTGGACTACTCCACTCTGCAAGTGGACCTGGACTTTGACCTGGATGATGATCCAATGGAAGAGTGCTTGCGGATCTTCAATGAGTCCAAGGATGTGAAGACAGAGGACAAGGGAAGACAATTGAAGGTACATATTGACACCTGGCTCAATTCATTCTAAGTTGCTTTGTTTAATATTTCCCTGGATTAGCTTTCACTGAAGTATGGGCTGTTCATACAGGTAAGTATTGATCTCATTTTCTTTAGAATGGGACTAATTGGAATGTGTTATAATAGTATATTGTCTCAAGTTGATTTGTCTCCATTCTCAGCTCTCTAAAGATTCAGAGGATGATGAGGCCACAGAAACCAGTCAGACCACACTCTTTCCTGGCCAGAAAAAGAGGGTTTCACATTTCTCTGCAAAAGGAAGTGTGAGTTTGTTTCCTGGCATTTAACGTCACTTCCACAATTTACCACCAAAGTGTAAAACTGATCAAATACAACCTGGGTTTCCTTTTTCCAGACTGAGGTGACCCCAAAGCCTCCGCCATACAGGAGGCTTACGGCCCAAGAAATCTGTTACCAGCGCATGCAGATTGCCCAGCAGCAGGCAGCCCAGCTTGCTGCAGCCATTAAGACGGCCTCTGCCACATCGCCCAAGCCCAAGCCCAGGGCCAACCCCTTCCCTGGGGAGAGGAAGAGAGTCGCGCACCGCCCCACTCCTGTACCGTCCTCCGTCAAGTCCGGTAATGAAGACATCGAAACTACCACACGACACATGCAACCATTTGGTGACACAATAAGTGTTCGAATGCATGTATTTTAGATTCTTTAAAGTAGCCACCGATGAGCGCTTTGCACACTCCTGGCATTCTCTCACAGATAACTTGTGGGGTTGAATTAGCATTTGTTGAAATAAGAAGCATATATATATGCTGGCTCTAAAAATATGAACTCAGAACTAGAAATGAATGTTGTTTGATAAACCTTTCTGTATCCAGCTGCTGGGCTTGCAGAGGCTAAGCCAGCAGGCAGAGTGTTGTCTCCGGTGAAGACCCTCCCAAGAGGTCTGTCTGTGAAGGCCCAAACATCAGCTGGCATACTGTCAAAGACCACCACCACTGTTGTTCAGAAGAGAGTGGCACACACTCCCACAATGAAGGTCATTTTATATTGTATCAACACACATGTAATTGATGCAGAGCACCTGATACTCTACACTGAGATTTCACAGCATTTGTTTGTCCAACAGCCCAGATTGAATAAATTCAACCTGGACTATGTGACTGGCAAGACAAATTATCCTGTTTCCAATTCTCTATGCATTTGTATATTAATAACGGTTATTCGAAATTCAACCAAGACCTAATATTAGATTCTGGGAACCTGAGCATAAAAACCGTACATATTTGCATTTCGGTCATTAGTGAAGTTATCTAAAACCAATTGACCTTGTGCAAACAGGTAATTCCACAATAACATGTTGTGCCAAATTAAGCTGCAATTGCTGCTACACAACACTTACAATAGCTGGTTTACTAATTACAATTCCATTTGAATTGTGTTACAAAAGCAATAGTTTAGTTAGAATTTTGCTTGCTAGTTGTACAAAGGGGATGCCATGTAGTTGCAGTTTTTGCTTATTTTTTCAGAAGATGTTTGACAAAACATTCAATAGGCAACTTTGTTACAAGCAACCAAAACTGAGTGATATTTGTTTTCAGAGCTCTGCTATGAAGCGTCCCGTGATTCCCACTGAGTTTGGGGCAAAAGTTCCCACAAATGTCCGTCAACGCTACCTCAACAACTTCATAGATGAGTTTCTGAAATTCTGCCCCTCTGAAGACTCGGCCTTCCAGATGGTATGTGAGTTAGGCTTGAACTGAATACATAATTACAGTGGTAATATATATAAAATATAGTGTCTGCATTGTCTCAAGGTTTTTAAAAGCAAAACTTAGATCCGCGGTGACAGCCATTTTAACGAAATCCGTCTCTGCCTACTATATGTGCGCTCATAGTACTGCTGGTGGTGAATCTGAAAAGTCTGGATGCTTCATGTCTAAATGTTTAATGTGGGTTATATTTGTAACTGCTGACGGTCTCTAGGCCCTGGAAGAGGAGAAGGTGGTGTATGACCGGAGCAGCAGTAAGAACATCTACCTCAACGTGGCCGTCAACACACTGAAAAAACTCCGCAGCAAGAGCTGCTCCACCACCTCAGCCGTTGCCAGTACGTCACTGACCCTGTGTCCGTGTAGCAGTCTGTCACCCATCACCGGTGTCTAATCAGCCTGCACGTCTCACAGGGAGCCCTGCCGTGGTGGGGAACAGGAAGGCCCAGTCCCATGAGGAGGTGCTCGGGGGACGGCTCGCCGCCAAGACCAGCTTCACCGTCAACAGGACCGGCAAGCAGCAGGAGGAGAATCTCAGTGGCGAGTAGCGGGTCTTCTGTCTTTATAGACATTACTGCTCGTTGTGGAGGTTTAATTGGGATCGGATTTGTTTGGGCTCTCCGGCTGCAGGTGTCACTCTGTACAGGAAGCTGAGGGACTATCTGATGACGGAGGAACTGTTTCAGGAGCATGGATACCCTAGGCCACATCCCGAACGCCCCGGAAGAGCTGTGGTTCACAATCTACCAGAGAAGAAGATTACCGATGGTTAGTTCTCTCAGCACCTACGTTACTTTTGTACATTTTTCGTCATTTTTCAAGGTGCTCGTATCCAGAGAACCTGTGATTGCTTACATTTTTATGCTGGGGAGTTGAACACAAGTGGGGCTTGGTGTTGGCACTGATCTGCTGAACCCTCTAGCTTGTATAACATGATAGAGTACTAAAGATTACTGTTAAACATGGACGACCAGGCCAGAACATTGAATTGCTTTTTATTTAACAAATACGATGATCCAAAACAGACTTATTTATTTTACGAAATATCAATAATCAAAAATGAATAGCACTTCATTTATAAACTACCGTGAAATAATTACAAAATACCCAAGGATGCAACTGGTCTATGAAAATAGTGCTAGTCATTCCAGAAATTTCGAACAAGAAGTAGAAATGCTTTATATTTGCATATGAACACTGTCTGTGAAATTGCAGAACTTTGCTACCAGCTATTCAAACGAACAATAGTTTTTAAAAAAGTCTTAAAAAAAAAAAAAAACTCTGTGTATGTTTAAATGTAAATGGGTGTATAATCACAATCAATAATACGTTATCTGTATTAAGTACGGCAAACTGTCAGTTATAAACATGTATTTGTTTTAGCTGGCTTGATCTATTTTTCTCTGCAAACGCAAACAGCTGTTGGTTGGAGCACTTAGCTGGAGGACCGCATATTAAACCAATGGTGTTGTAGAAATCTTCTTGACTGATCGATACAGCTGAATAAGACACTAAAGGATTTGTTAATCTCAAATCAGTAAAACGTTTTTCATAAATTCTCAAACGGCACATCACTAGTGGCAGAAGAGCTATAGAGATTACTGGCTTCTGTTCCAGGAACCTTTCTAGGATGTCCAGCACACAATCCCACTGGGTCACATGTCAATCTGCTGGAAGGTCTGGCGAACTGCTGCTTCTTTTTGAGCACATGGCCGAAATCCTTTTTTTCTTCAGTAGGACTACCGTTTAATCTGCAGTGCATCCGGAAAGTCTTTACAGCGCTGCACTTTTTCAACATTCAACATCTACAGTAACATAAAGGGAGACGACATTTATTAACTTTTTATTGTTAACATTTGTCATTAAATTTTTTTAAATCGTCACCAGTTAAATGCACTATGTTGTGATGCACTCCTGGACAATTTGTCCTACCCTGTGCATACTTCATTCCTCACTTTAACTGGGAACAGAATTGTTCTCATAGTTCATCACATAGTTCCTCTGAACGGTTTCTTTCTAAAGCGTTTTCCAAGGTGTGCTGTCGATGTGGAGCGGAGTATAAAATCAACGCCAATGGCGGCTGTGTTCGCAAGGAAGAGTGTCATCACCACTGGGGCCGTCTGCGCAGACATAAAGGTAGGGCTGTCGTCTTACCAGGTCGGGATTATTTGCACGCTTTAAAGGGACAGAGGATTTGAATGTGGTCACATTGTCACATTGTTTTTTGTCTGTGTGTTAACAGTGTCGGGAGGCTGGGAAACCAACTACAACTGCTGTTCAGGGGCCGTGGGCTCTCCTGGCTGCTCCGTGTCTACGGTAACTCGCCAAACAGTTTGGCTTGAATCCATGTGAATAGAACGCTGTGATGTTCAACTGGGCAGGGTTGTCCATTGCACGTTGTGAATGCTACTTATTGGCCTAGATGACGCCCCTTTTTGAAGCAGAGCAACTTCTGCGTCTTTATAAATAACCGCTGCCTCCTGTGTTTCCACAGCAACATGTTCAAGACGGACGCAAAGAGTCGTTAGACGGCTTTGTTCAGACCTTTGAGAAACAGCTGCCCCTGGATGGCAACGGGGGGGTCTACGCCCTGGACTGTGAGATGGTGAGCTGGCTGCTGCGCTGCTTTATTTGGGGCACGGTTTGATTGCTGAGAGTTGTTTTTTAATAGTCTGTGATGTGTGTTCTGGTTTCTCTAACTCTCTTCTGGCAATAGTGCTACACAAAGCAGGGTCTGGAACTGACCAGGGTGACCGTCATCAACTCTGATTTGAAAGTTATCTATGACACGTTTGTCAAACCCGAGAGCAAAGTGGTAGACTACAACACACGGTAAGGTTCTTTCAGGGGACAGAATTCCTTCGTTCAGTCTGGAGCTTCCTCTAGAATGTGTGTGCACAAAGTAACATCATTGGTGGTGTTCTGTGCAGGTTCTCCGGTGTAACAGAGGAGGATCTGGAAAACGCCACCATCACCCTCAGAGACGTACAAGCTGTGATGCTCAACATGTTCAACGCTCAGTCCATCCTCATAGGACACAGCCTGGAGAGTGATCTCTTTGCCCTCAAGGTGCCCATGCAAACACTCCACTGACTGTGTGTGTGTGTGTGTGTGTGTGTGTGAATAATAAAACCTCTGTTGTTTATATAGATCATCCACAGTACTGTAGTGGACACAGCCATGGTTTTCCCCCATCGCCTGGGCTTGCCTTACAAACGGGCCCTGAGGAACCTTATGGCAGACCACCTCAAACGCATCATACAGGACAGTGGTGAGGAACCCCTCACTACGCAGCCACTTATTCTCATTACGCTTTTTCTAAAGCATGTTGGCCACATGTCAACAAATCTGCATTTCCCTGTTCCTGGATTCAGTGGACGGCCATGACTCCAGCGAGGACGCTTGCGCCTGCATGCAGCTCATGATGTGGAAGATCCGAGAAGACGCCAAGGTGAAGAGATGACCTCTGCCCTCCCTGTTCCTCCTCCCCTACCCGGACGTCTGTGGCGCGGGGAGGGAATGCAAAGGCACAGGAAGAGGACTGTTCGCCTGCGAGGCCAAACAGCTCAGCGAGTTCCTCTGAGTGTGGCGGGATCTGGACAGTGACACAGACCGTGAGAATGGACTCCTCCTGAAGAGATCCGCGCAGACGTCCAAATCACTGTTAACAAATGCAGCTCGGCCTTGTCCAGCAGAGCTGAGGTCCTACGAAGAGCATGGAGGGCGGAAATCTACAGTGTTTTATTTAAGTGACCCATAACTGTCACCCGTTTCTGTTGGTATGTATTCTTCCTCCGCAATCTGTTTTTGAAAAATTGGGGTGGGAAGAGAGAGGGGGGGGATGTTTGGAGGACACTACATTGAGGTTTCTTGTCAAATAAACATTTAAAGAAAATTAAATGGACAGACCTGTCTGGACATTGATCTTGTTTGAGTTATGGTGACAATGCTTTAGCTGCATCCTTGGCCCAACTTGCACTATATAAATGCTCTCTTTTTGTATTGGGCGAAGTACCTCATCTGCGTTGTTGAATAAATGAATGAATGAATACAGTACTTATAACTAAAGGCGTTGTTGTCTAGACATGACTCCTCTTAGACACAATGTTACCATCAGACTTGCACATCAAAATGCACTTGGTGCCTCGATGTTGGTGTTTTAGGCACGGTACCACATTGTTACTGTTATGACATTAAATGTGGTTAATCTCTTAGTATTTTGGTGTCTTTCAAACTTGATTAATCATGACAGACTTGGTCAGCCACCAAAAGACAGATTAAAGTGTCTACCATTGTATTTGTAGGGTTGATTTAGAGATTGAATCAAATTATATCTCAGTGTTCTGTGCACTGCATGAAAGTGAACTACTTTTATACTTACACAACTTATTACTTCCAGGATATTTAGGAAAATTATGTCCACGTTATGCAGCAATTAGTTATTCAATGCAGGCAGATATTAAAATGTTTAAATAAAAAATGCCTATGCATTTGTGTTAAATATGGTATAACATAATTGTTAAAAATGTGCTGTAAATATGCTGTAAGGTTTTTCTTTTTTTTTCTTTTTGTATTTGTTTATTTTGGTTTATCTTTTTCTATTAAAAGATGAAAAAATCCTTGTTTACTTTATTTCAAAGTATGCCTGATTTCTGCCTATTTAAAAGCAGATAACACTTCAGTGTTACTGACCAAAACATGCATTGAATGTCTATGTGAAAGTGTTGATGCATCTTTTTGTTGTTGTTGCATTTGTAGAAATGCGTGTGCTTACTATTGCAGGTGCCCTGTCAGTGTGTGTCTTCCTTACGGCAGCTGCTCTGTCAGTGTGGGTCTTGCTTACGGCAGGTGCGCTGGTATTAAATCTCTTTTAGCAGATGTGTCAGGGACACAAAACGGGAAAGAAATGCTAAATGAGGCCCATCTTTTCTTTTACACCAGGTTCCGCATGTTTGCCTATTGAGCTTCTCTCGTCACATGTCAGCATGCATTTCCCTAACTCATGCCACAAATCTCCACAACCCAGGTATTAAAGACCCAGTTAGCACAGATCAATATCCACACAAAGTTGCAGTGACAGGATGGGGTGAATCCTAGGGTTTGAGGGTAGCAGACTAGCATGTGGGGCAAAGCAGCTTAAGGGTCTTCATTATCAGTATCGATCAGTGCTCTGCGTTCACCTTTGACTGCTGGCAGTAGTTAGGGCTTGGGTACGTGAGGACGGGAGCCTTCGACCTGACTTTGAGACAAATCTGTATTATCCCTCAAACGCACTACAGTAACCGACCAACCACATTGTGTACATCTGTTTTGTTTTATAACAATTGGTTTATTTCAAATGTTTTGTTACACCTGTGCCATTGCTTTATTCATTTCTTAGCATTTGAACGGTCAAAATAGTTCGCACTGTTATCAGATTTGTATGATGCCTCTGACTAAAAGCACTATATTTCACTATATTTCAAGTGGATTGTGTCTGGAGTCCATTTCAAAGGGAATATGTGTGACTCTGGCTGGCCCTTGGCTCCTGCACTCGAACCCTCAGCCAGGCCCTTTTTCAATCATTAACTCAGAATCATAGGTTGCCCAATTAAGTGACAGGTCTTTACACAACTGATCTGTTAGTGATGTCTGTGGCAAAGCTCCCTAGGGGTCGGCTGAAGACCACATGAAGTTAATTGTCCAAAGGCTTCATGAGAATGGAGTTACTAATGCCCAGTTAACCACAATCAATGACTTCCAGCGATCTGAGTAATAGTTAGAAATGGGTAATAGGTACAAATTCCATCTTTCACGAGAACAGTCCGAGGTATAGTACTGTTCCTTGTTCTGAGCAATTCAGTCTTCCTCCGCATACGTTTTATTCAGGTTTTATTCTAAAGCGATGATCTAGTAGTAAAAGACAACACAGATGCCCCTATAGCTCCATTATTGTGCGTCTGTGTCTGTGAGGTCATTGTCAGTCTGCACTGTGTGTGTGTCATAGCTAGTGTCAGGGCTCACAGCTTGATCCTGGCACACACTGGGGCTTAAGAAGGGTTACTGACCTGCGGCTCAGTATCCCTGTTCCCTGTGGGTCAAAGGGCAGCCGGCCCCATCGATTTCCCCAATGAAGAAGTCTTTAGCCCCTTACCAGGCTCTTTTCTGGACCTCATGCCCCGGTCCTGACAAGGCAGGCCTGAAAGCCTCTGTATTGTGTCGGTGTGCCGATCGATCCAGTCGGTGTCCAAGGGGCCTTTCCTTTAAGCAGCTCTTCCACAGATAACTGACAACTACAAAGCTCCACGCTTGACAAGCACTTGTCAATACAAATGTCCACTATTGATAAGTAATTAAAGGGGGAAGGGGAAGGGTTGCTGCAGGCGGTGCTCCTCTGACTGCGGCTCTGAAACATCTGTTAAACTGGAGACATTAAAAGAATATTTCCACAAGGCAAAATCTGCCCCCCTCTCAACTCCACTGTAGTTTTAGCATCTCGGGAATATTAAAACACTATTCAATGGTCGGATAGCATGAAAGAGTCATTATGGAAATGGATTGTGGTGTGTCTTCCAATTGTTTCTGCTCCAATTAACATCATCGTGAAAATGCTAAATTCTAATATTTGCTTTTATAGTGCAATTATTTTTTTTACAATGTTCATGGATCATTTAGCATTTTGCTTTTGAATTCTGAAACCCCTGCAGATATTATATATTTTCAGAAGCTTGTGTGCATCATCAACTTTTATCCCTCCAAAGTCCTATAATTTATGGTTTATACAAACCTAACAATGTATGTCTGCAATATATTGTTTAAAAAACACTACTCTAGTCTTTTTATATGGTTTAGTCTTATACCCTAATTAACCCCAGGTAATTATGTAATATGTTATGTGTAATAACCGAATGGTACATGGTAGTAAATCACCAAAGATTAGAAGGCATCGCTGGAAAGGAAAGATTCTCAGCTTTCAGCAGAAATTCTGTTAACTGATGTAGTGGCTACCTTTATCATATTAGACCAAATATGGTGTAATTTAGAAGGTTAATGGTTTAAAAAGTTTAACATAAACCACATTATATGTGACAATGTAATATTAGATCTACCCACTGCAGACGTCATTGTCCGCCAGGTCTTACCAGCTTGATTGCAGTGAGTTTTGGGATAATCATTCTATTAGTGCTTGTAATCAATCCCTGAAATGTGACTAGAGATAACATGTCTTTTAGTCCTAATAATTGACATAATCTCCACTCAGATTGGAAGGGATGTCCAGCCAGTCATTTCTTTTTGCTTCAGTTCTCACAGTATATTGTTTGGATATCCTTGGAAAACACTAATCACTTATCTGCCCAACAATCTTATCTCACGCACACACATAAAAAGCACAACCCAGCTCATTGACACACACCCAACAAACACATACATTCACCGACAGTAATATAGATTCAGTCCATGGTGTGGTCATATGTTCATTGTGAATGATGGTACTAAACACCGGTCACTTTAAATGTTATTATAGCTTGTTCGCCTAATTTGGTTTATTGAGAATTTGTTTCATTTTGTTGTATACATAGACAGCACTATTTTAGATTAATTTTTTAATTTGTTTTCTTTTATAAACTGCATTTCTCAGGCTGGAAACAAGCATTTCACTACACCCTCGTTATAAAATGTACGCAACAAATAAAACCTTGGTATCCAGTTCTATCATTCAACTACTTAATGGGTGGTGCGTGTAGTTTAAGACTAACAAAGCAATCAGTGAGGAGCTCTTGGAACAGTGGGAGGAATCAGTAAGGACATCCCAGTACTGTGGAGGTGGTGGCGACAGGGAGGTGTGTCAGCCGAGGGAAAGGGTTCCAGGGGGGCAGTGAGATAGGGTGGTGGTTATGGGGGGACGGGGGGTCACACACAACCAGAGTCTTTGTGTGCATTTAATCCCCCGAGCCAACACAGCTTTGGCCAGGTTTCATCATGAAAGTGCCATGAAATAACTACTTTTTTTCTTAGCAGTAAATCTCCCCTAATCCTGCAGGCTGAGGAGACAAAGGCCTCTTGGACCTAAGCCTAGAGCTTTTAGTGTGGTTCAGGGGTTGGCCTACAGAGCCTCTTCGAAATGACTTATTTTTATCAGACACTAATATAGCTTGACAGCCAAGAACAGCGAAAAGAAGAAAAAAAGCATGGGGAAAGAAAACTGAAAAGATTTCACATATTTCAGGAATCTGCATTTGGGATTAATTCAAACCTGCCAAAGCAAGGTTTACGCAGTGTCTTTATTTACAATATTGATCCTGGACCCACAGAGCTCTAACTCTGACTAATGGATGCATACCTGTAAGGAGGGTTATCCTTGTAATAGTTGTACATTTTTATACAGTACCCAAGACCAGTATATCAATTAATCTGGTCATTAAAATGCATAAAAACGTCAATGCAGATCTTTCTTAAATAGTAAAACACAAATACAAACAATTTGTTTTCGGTTAATGACAAATATTAAATTCCTATCACAAAATAATAATAATTTATTAAACTTCAATAGTGCTTATTATTACAGAAAATAAGCACTTGAAAGCGGATGAAACAGCTAAATAAAATAAAACAACTACGTTACAATATATGAAATAACCCAAAACTCAATCAAAATAAACTGAAATTGAAAAAAAGTTGAACATCACGAACTTGATTTAGTCTATGCTCAGAATATAACCAGACCAAATATAAAACATGACCTCTTTTAAACTGTAAAATATATAGAAAAAGTTATCATAAAAATAATAATAATAATTATAGTACATAATAATAATAATGATGTACCCTGTTTCATAGTAATCAAACATTTGATCACTATAGACACAACCATCAAATCATTTTGTTTTACTGCCAAATACGGAATGCTTCTGTATGTATTGGGAAACATGCAGCTGTACAATCCCCAAGTTTATGTTGGTCACTGATAAATACTGCAGACATTGGAACAGAACAAGGCTGATTTTATGAGAACCAAGATGTCTATGACATCGATTTATAATAAAGGCATTAGGCAATTCAAACAGAAATAGCGGGGTCAAGAACGTTCATATCAGACCCCCAGATTGTTTTCCTTAAACTTCAGAGTAAGCTATAACAATAATGATCTCAATGACACGGGGACGGGGAGAAGGTGGGGTGTTTACAACATGGAGGTAGCTGGTTTATGCTTAAGTGTTGTGGTAACTTACCTTCCTCTCCCAATTGTATTTAGCTGGTGTACGTGGTTGATGCTTTATCCCATTAGGAATCTGGGACACAACCGATACCAGTGGGAAGCATATTATCTATTACTCAATGCTTTGCCTTTTCAACCCCAGCACAGCCGCCAATGCCTTAGTGGAATTTGCATGTCTAAACCCTGCAGCCTAAAGCAGGAGCAGGGTTATTCTAGATGATCGTATTGAGGTGTTACAATTTTTAAAAGGATCACAAGGCACAGGTGTGCCAGAGGAGAAAAAAACTTGGACTGGGGACTGTAATTTCATTTTCATCTACTGCTTTACTTCAGGGTGCAGAATGAATTGCCCCACAACTACGATGTTAATATTGTATTTTTTTCCATACAGATTAGTTGCAACTACTTTACATGACAATACATTGCACACACAATTGGCTTGGATATAGCATGAATTAATCAGAGACTTCGCACTACTGAAAGTGTTTCCTGGTGTGCAGTGCAACAGCTTACTTTAACTTTCATAATGCAATGTCAAGTTTACTGCATATGTGGAAAAAGTGTTTTATGTATGTGCTACTGAAAAACACTTAACCTATATGACAAAAACTGCATGTGGTGTTTTTAATTATTTTAGTGAGAAAGGTAGCAAAGTAATGTAGAAAATAATATCAAGAGCTACATTGCATAGTTGTTTTCCCTAAAACGCTTCTGCTTGAGGGTATCTTGAATCTGGCTCAGTGGAACCTTAGGAAATTGGACACAATGGCCAATGCCTAGACTGTATTTTACATGCTGACAGTTTATAGTCAAAAGATGTAGCGAGGAGCAAAACAAACGCAAAGCAAAACACTCCAAGTAGAGATTGACAATGACAAACCAGGGACTTGAGGAGAAATGAGGCTGAGAACGGGACAATCAAGGATTTAATCTGGCCTGCCACAGAGATTAGCAGACCACATTGTTGTAATTGTTTTAACGGGAGGGAATGAAACGCTCGCTTACGAAGGGGGGATCCTTTGCGTAAATCTCCCCAAGTTCAATGGTCTCAAAAAACCTGAGTCCTCGGACCCCCCTCTTTTACCTCATTCCCACCTAATCCAGGCTAATACCTTTCTTTCTATTGGCTAATAGTTGAGGGAAACTGGGGTAAATACTTCTTAAATAGTCGTGGGTGAGAATGGTTTTCGGAGAATAAGATCCATGCGATGACAAAGGGAATTGGAGTACGAGGATAGGGATAGCCTGCGTTTCGGAAGTTTTGGTGCTTTGGTGGACTTCTGTGCCCAAAACCGCAAAATAATCGGCTACATTTATGCTGTTTGTATACGTTTCAGGTAAAGAAAAAAGGATGAAACTTCATCACGACATTAGTTTTGTTTATTTGTTTTCACTATTCGTTGTATCTGCTGAAGCATGTCCACTCAAAATACATGCTTTATTCTAAGAGAATAATCTATTTTAATTTCCTTTATCAAGAACGTTGTTTATATTTACCATGTATGCTGCATTTAAAAAAAGGAGTTTAGACTGTTTGTTAAAAATATATTGTGCACGCGCACAACTTAATTTATTTACCTTAATTTAACAGGCTGTATACAATTTTATCTACAATGCTGTAAGGTCAATATAACATTTCCCTAGGTGGTATCGGACCTATGTTTGTGTGCACGTTTGTGGTGTCAGTCCAAAATCCTTATTAATTTTGCATGATCTCCAAAGGCATAGTATGACTGGTATATATTGTGTATTGAATTATGTTTTTGTGCGGTGTAAATATAACCAGTCATTATGGTTTCATCAAATGTTCCTATAGAATTTAGGCCGCTATGAATTCCATTAATTTCTGCGGGGGCTCCGAAAGTGGCAACGGAGTCTATCCTCTGAACCGCATCAACACCGTATTTTTCGACCTCCACCACCAGATGGAAGACCAGTACCATGTTTATTCATCTGCCAATCCCTCGGTTCACACGTTCTCGGTTGCTGAAAGACTTGCAGGTATTTCTAACAACATCTGAAACAATATTTAAGACTAGAATAGGCGGTTGAAGGTTTTGGAACTTGAGGGTCTTGCGTTGCTGTAGTTTCGAGCATCAACACTTCACTTCCGACTACTCTGAACTTTTGTAGTGAATAGATAACCCAATAAGGTCCTCACTTCAGGAGAATCAAAAACATTTGTGGAACCGTTTTTCTAAAGAGGTACTATCGTAAAAACAACTTTATGGATCTGAAATATTTGTTTTACCGCAGTCATGGGGAATTTTTATACAATGTCTCAGGTTAATATTAGGTTTCTCTACTCTCTTTTAGCACAGTTATGTGCTATCCACAATTCAGTTCATTTACTGCAGTCATAAGGTTACATTAGAACAGAATGTTCAAACCAAAAATATATATCCTTAAAAATATAGATTTATTTTATGATTACTGATAGAGAAACTCCTTCCTTCTTTCAAATCACATCCTAAAAAACATATATTAATGTTCAGTAAAAAATTGTTTTCGTAGGATAGTGTAAAATACCCTTATTATGAATGTTTTTGTTTACAGATCACCTGCCTGCATATAGACCAATTTAAAAAAGCAAGGCCTTTCCAATGGGACATAAATAAGGCAGAGGTTCTCAATCAGGACTGTCTTTTGTCTCCACAGAGTTAATACTGGAGGCCCGTTATGGGAATCAGCAGAAGCAGCGTCGAAGTCGCACAGCATTCAGTGTGTCTCAGCTACAAGCTCTAGAGAAAGCCTTCCAGCAGACCCAATACCCTGATGTAGGCATGAGAGAGAGACTGGCTGTCTGCATCAACCTGCCAGAGGCACGCATTCAGGTCAGTATAGGTCCCTCTCCAAAGAGGACCAGCTGCTGTTTTTAGTGGCTCCTTGTAAAATATACATCTAGTGATATTTTGTCTTTAGGAATACTTAAACCTTTCACCAATTACAAAGAAGTATTCTCTTTCAGGTGTGGTTTAAAAACAGAAGAGCAAAGTTTCGTAAGGGTCAGCGATGCTCCCCACTTCCTAGAGAGCAAAGCCTGGAGAAACCGTATGAACCCAAGGCAGGAGTGGAAGAGAGCCGTACCAAAGACCAGGACTGCAAATTACAAAGGAGCGTAGCTCCTTTCAGGGAAGTCAGTGATACTCCCACAATTTCTTTTCCTAGAGACTCCATTGTATCTCAGGCCCACTCAAGATTGCCTTCTCCTCCTATTTTTCCATTTTTGGGTGGAGAGCAATACCACCTTCCAAACCATCAAGCTTTAGGTATGTTGTCAGCTGGCCTACATTTCACCCCCACGTTCTGGCCCATTCTCCAGCAAAACAGCCCGGTGTTAGGAGTTGCTCAACTTGGTGTTAAGAACTGCAGCCTTTCCCTTCAGACGTCATGTCCCGGTAAGGCTGTACATTACCCCAACTTGGGTTTATAACTACGCTCTCAAAAATAACTTCTCTGCTGTGTGTCATGGCAGAAAAGGACTTAAGCACACCTGAACAGATTGGTTTCTGTTTTGAGCATGTAAGGAGTGTTTAATATATATATATAGTTTTAGGCTATGTATTAAAAAACACTGAATAACCAGATATTCATTTACACATGTATTTTAAACAAAGTTTGGTTGATTTGTAGGCTCCATGATATATATGCACAAACATGTCATTTTCTTCTCATCTATCACACGCACTTAGGAGATGTATATATTAGTGCTATCCAATGATTAACTTAAAGTATTGTGGATAATTTAAGAATGTGTTCAAATTTGGCTCTGAATAAAGATTTGTCCATTCAAAAAGCAGTGTGTTATGCTAAAAACTTACTGTGTTTAATTGTAAATCATTAACAGTGTTTGAAATTAAGCTGTCTATTTCCAATTTGGGTATCACGACCTGTGTGTCATGGCCCTTAGACTTAATTCCTTCAATGACCACATTAACTGACAGCATCCATTTGTAAACCATGTAAATCTAAATAGAAGGTTGCTGATCTCTGTATTAGACTAGTATTTAGTATATCAGCCTCACTTATAAGGAGAGCTGCTGAGTATGTACATTGTATGTACATCATTTTATGTTAATGTTTTTATTTTTTGTGTGTGCTCCCAATACTTTCTACTGTTTAATAGTGATGCAGAGCTTCTCTGTGAAAGAGAAATTTGGTCTCAGTATGACCTCCCTAGCTCAAAGGTTTAATAAAATGAAATAGGATTTTATAGGCTCAGCATCAGGAAATACATTGATCCATGATGCAGTTCTATCCAATCCAATTGCTGGGACAAACAATTAAATGAAATTAGAAATTTAAAGAGAAGCCACATTTCATCAAACCAGGTAGTAATGTTAAGTTACTAATTGAAATATTTATGGACATTATCTATCAAAGACAAAACTAGCTTGCCAAGCTAGGAACACTATATGACCAAAAGTATGACACCCACCATCACACCTATAGTCATGTAGACTAGGACATCCCATTAAATATTTAGTTAATTTAAGAAATATCCACCCATCAATATTTAATCTTCTTTCAAACAATATCTATAGATAAGGGTGAATTAATTGAACCAAACACAATAACATTTTAACCATGTAATATATCTTTTTTTTCCTACTGAGGAAAAAGTTAGGGCATCTTATGCCATAATAACTGATATTGCCCCCTTTGGCTGAAGTATACTCAATATACGAGCTTCTGGGACAACCCATTCTGAAACCATGGGCATTAATATGGAGTTGGCTCCCACTTTGCAGCTATAACAGCCGCCACTCGTCCAGGAAGGTTTTCCACAATACTTTGGAGTGTCTCTCTGCGAACCTGTGCCCAATTCAGCCAAAATAAAATGTGTGAGGTCAGGCACTGACGTTGGACGAGAAGCCCTGGCTTACAATCACTGTTTCAATTCATCCTGAAGGTGTTGAGGTCCGGGCTCTGTGCAGGTCACTTGAGTTCCTCCACACCAACCTCATCAAATCAAGTAAGTATGGGCCCAGCTTGGTAACAGGAAAAGGTCATGTCCAAACGGTTTTGCCGCAACGTTGAAAGCACATAATTGTCTAACATGTCTTTGTATCCGGTAGCATTGAGATGACCTTTCACTGGAAAGGCCAGGATCAGGAAAACCCAGATTTGTCCACCAGACAGCCAGATAGTGTAGCATGATTCAGCACTCCAGAGAACATGTTTCCAGTGAGTCCAGTGTGGCTTGACACCACAGTTGAGGGTCACATTGCACATGATGGTATGAGGCTTGCGTACAGCTGCTTGGCCGTGGAAAGCAATTTGGGAAGCTCACGACACACTGTTTTTGTGCTTCCAGAGTCAGTTTGGAACTCTGTGGTGAGTGATACAACAGATGATAGGCGTTTTTTACACACTACTTGCGTCAGCACTCTGCGGTCCCACTGTCAGTCTGCGTGGTCTACCATTTCGTGGCTGGACTGTTGTTGCTTCTAGACGCATCCAATTCGCAGGTATATCACGTGCAGATGACCGAATCAGATCTAGTAGGGCAAAAATTGACAAAGTGACTTGTGGCAAAGGTGGCATCCTATGAGATGATCAACACCATTGTACTGCTGATGTTTATATATGGTCATGGCTATGTGCTCTATTTTATGCAACTGCTAGCAATGGGTGTCCACATAATTTTGGTTGTATAGTGTATAATGTATAACACAAAATGAACAGACTATAACAACTAACCGGTTCACATCTCACATTGTCTACAGACAGTACTGCAAGTTCAATCATAAACCTATGTTTTATAACACATCATTCGTCACGGACATTGTAGTAGCTACCATTTCAACCACTTTTGGTAATTTCAACAACTGCTCCAACCCTTGCCATAGTACGTCTCTGTTTTTACTGGCTTTGAATTGTATTTGAATTTCCAATATCCTGCACAACATTACGGCTTCAAATTACTCTGTCCACACTGAAATTTGTAGTTATTGAGTGTGGGCCCACTCAACACTTATTGTACTCTCCAGACATGCAGGATTTTAATTGACAGTTTAATTTAATACGTTCCAATAGACATATATTTGTCTCTTAAAATGAAAGACACCAATCAGATGCTTGCTTTTCACTACATTTTTATTTGTAAACTTTGTGTTGGCTGAGCAAAAAAAGAGATAACCTCTGTAATTGGACGGTTCATTGGAGAGTTATGGTAGTTTTTGGAATAAAACCTCATACAAACTAGATGTTCTGTACTCCCCTTTTGCCTGCAAGTGGCCATTAGTGCATGTTTATGTGTGCGTTTGTCACACTTAACCCATCTGTGGGTGATTTAAAGTGAGATTAATTGTTTCAGTGAAGAAAAGAGTGTCCTACCAGAAAGGCATGCAGAATTCCTAAGTATAATGTAGCCCTGCAAAGCTTTGATGGAGACTGCTCTGTTGATATCTGTAATGTCACAACAAGAATAGATAGAAATCCCCTGGAAATTTACATTTATATTACCACCTTTATTACATTCTTATTCAGCTGGGAATTATTCGGCTGGGCATTGATATACAAAACACCCATAATGAATCTAATGTACATAATTAATAAGACGCTTCATTCAGAACTCTGGAGAAATGCTTTAGGGGCGTGTCTACCAGATTTACTCTTCAGGATTTCAGCTGTTTCTCTCATTCTTCCTTGTAGATTCTCTCAAGCTGTGTCAGATTGGATGGGGAACATTGGTGAACTGCAATCTTCAGGTCCACAAATGTTCAATAAAATTAAAGTCCAGGCTTTGGCTGCACCACTCAAGGACAATCCCAGATTTGTCTTGAAACCACTCCAGCATTGTCTTGGATATGTGCTTTGGGTTGTTGTCATGCTAAAGGATTATTCTGCACCTCAGTCTGATGTCAGGCTAATATGTTCTTCAAAGACCTCTCAGTATGTTGCACGACTCATTCTTCCTGACAAGACTTTCAGTCCATGCTGATGAGAAGCATCCCCACATCATGATGCTCCCACCACATGCTTCACTGAAGAGATGGCATTAACCATGTGATTTTCTGAAGAGTGGCTTCTGTCAATCCATTCCACCCAAAAAGTATTGCTGCAGAGATTGTTGTCCTTCTAGCAGGTTGTCCCATCTCAGCAGAAACATTCTGAAGCTTGGTTAGAATGGCTACTGATCAGCTCCCCAAACTAGGCTTTTCTTGTCAGGTTAATTATGTTGGCCAGACAGCCAGCTCTAGAAGTCTTGATGGTTCCAAATGTCTTCAGTTTTACAATGATGAAGCCCAATGTGCTCCTGTGAAATTTCAATGCTTCAGCAATTTCGGTATACCCTTCCCCAGATCTTTGCCTTGTCACAATTCTATTTCTGTGATTTTCTTGGACTTTATTAATTGGTTTTGGTTTGGATATATCTATAGATTTGCGTAATATATATACATGTTATTAATTTGATTAATTATTGTTATATGTATATATATATATATATATATATTTAGAATTAGTTATAGTTATATAATTATACATATATGTATATATGGGTTATGTAAAAACATGTATCATGTGTTATGTAAAAACATATATCATTTTTAATTGGTGGCGGGAATGGGTTTCCACACTCTTGGGCTGTGGAGGCTTAAAGAGACAACAGCAAGCCCTACTGCCTTACCGAGCGAGAAGAGATCAAACTACAGAAATACATGAATATGTTGATGCGTCGACATTGAAAATACACCTCGAAAGGTAAACGGGTTTTCTTTTACTTTATTGGGTTCAGTTGGGATGCTTTTAGTGAAAGCATACGAATTTAGCCGTAGTTTACGATAGATAGCCAACGAAGCTAGCTAGCTATAGTACTGTACAGTTGCCTGCAAGCTGGATTTCGGTTGTGAGGATTAAGGAGTTGCCCAATGATGTTATGTTTGCGAACTGAAAACAAACGCAGCTTCTTTGGGTGAATTGCACCTTGTCCATTCAATTTGTACTGTATGCACGAAAAATATAGTGTCTCGTACAAAAGTATGCTGTATAATGATTGCGCTTTACTAAAGTAAAGAAGGTTGTGGCACTTCGGTGTTTAAGCTTGTTCTGTTACTTGTTAGTTTGCTAGTCAACGTTAGCTAGCTACGACTCGTAATCGGAATGTTTCAGGAGCCAGTACGACAAGTTATTTCCTATTAATACTCAATGACCATGTAACATGGTTGCATATTTTGAGTTGCTTGCTAGTTTTCCAAGGAAACAACTGTTGACAATATGTCACAAACTGTTGGTCCATACTGCCTGTCGACCTCAGAAAGCTATTCGCTAGCTAGTAATAACTATGAACTGTATTACGAACTAGCTTGCAGTCGAAAAAGATGTAGCTATCTTAGTTTTCTTTCGGTTATATAGGTTACATGTAGGATTTGCAGGGTGGGCAATTATTTGGAAAGAAATGAAAACCACTTATTGATTCTACGTATTATTGTCCTCCCCACACGGAGAGCAGGTTTATTTTATTTCCTAATCTGGGCCAGACACAGCTGACGGCTAACAAGCTATCGACAACTCTCACAGTCCGGGAGAACAGGGTAAATTAGCGGGCTAGCTCGACTTGAGGCCTGCAGGTTTGGTAATTAATTGAATAACATCTTGTCAAATGCGTTGAACAAATATTTCTCTGTAGTACAACCAACTAAGAAACCGTGTCGATCAAAAGTCTTCTAAAAATCCACTCGTTCTAAATCTGTGTTTCGCGTCTAGTACAAATGTACATACATTTACATTATCATCCGTTAGTACTAGCCAGTTAGCTAGGGAATTTGGTGCTTAAATAATGATCAACGTTATATTGTAAAGAAATCTTCGCACATGTATGAATGATAGACTGTACTTAATTACATGTTGTAGTAAACATTTGGCAATATTACATTGTTTGGTGATGACAGTGGTATGCATTTAGTGTATACCTAGTTACCAGTCATTGTAGTGCTAATGTTCTGGTTTGGTGGCTATTCATATTTTTTTGTTAAAACAAAGTTGGCAGGGATAGACGCATCGGCACACTCGCTACTCTTTTGTAATTAAAACTTTTTTCCTACTAATATGAAAGTGTAGTGTAGTTGTATAGTTGATTCCATGCTCTCATTATTTCTTAATTTAAGTTAATGTTTATGGTAGAATAGAATGTGAGTATGTTCCAGCTTTCTTAGTAAAGTCAACCATTATAATTGTTTTACAGGAACTATATTTGTTTTATCTCTTTCTTTGCCATGATCTGTTTTTAGCATTAGGATGTTGTAGATATCATAGATCATTATGTGCCATTGCTTCAGAACATTATTTGCATTATTTCAGAACATTATTGGTATTCTTTCTGAGATGTATTCTCAAACTTATGCTTCCAGTGTTCCTAAATTGTGTTACGTTAATATTCACATTTAATTTTTCCCACAGGAGTGATTGATTTTGTTTGTTGCTTTATGCAAAGGCATTAAGTATTTTCATGTTGTCAACTCTGTAATATCAACCAACATGTTTTTGGTTACTAGCGCTTAAACCTGTGAGAGGTGTTTATCAACCATATGTGAAGTCATGGCTTTTTAAAAAATGTATTTTAATTTAAGGTGTGATACACTGTCTTCATCGATTGTCCCAAAAGGTTAAATGATCAGTATACACATGTTTTATAAAGAAATGTTAGTGTGGTGCTTATTTTGATATGTACTACTTGTATTGATACCAATCCTTTTGCTGACCTTTATTTTTTGACATTCCCAATGATGATATATTACAATAAGTTATTAGAATAAAAAAAAGAATTTGCAATATTTGAATGTCTTTCAGAACGAAATGTCCATATAACTGTGGGTCAGATATTCATTGTCAGTTATCATCTGTAGTAACAGAACATAAGTGTTTTGTTATATTATTTAGCCTGTGCCATCGCAAGAATGTATTCACATACTGTTTTTAATAGTAATGTTTTGCCTTGTAATGTCATGTTCATAATGCTGGAATGACCCAACTAAGACCTTTCCTCTCCCCATTTATCTGCGCTTTGAAGTCTGTTAAAGAGGAGGCATTTAGTCAGTCAACGATAAGTGGAAGTGCATTTCAAGAGGAATGCATAGCTGCCTGCTAATATTGCTGACATTACCTGCCCTTCAATTGTATGCGTCACAGGTCCCCAGGGGCACAGATGGAGGAAAGCTGGGCCTATGGGTTACATTTCAACATATGCTTTTAACTATTCGAAGGTTGTCAAATCACACTAGAGTAAGAAGTAATATGATTAGGAACTTCTGCTTAAGCTGCCAATTTGACATTCCAGATTTGTTTTGTCTGGCTAATTGGCCAAAAAGGAGCCACAGCTGTATAGTGTGTTATTCTGCATTTAAAGATGGTATGGTATAGGATGGTATGTGTTCTCTTCATCACAACACTGTCTAGTGTATGTTTTTTCCAACCATATTCATTGGTTTATTGAATTCACTGCAATTGCCGCTCTGCAAATGGGTCCCATTTTTACTGCAGGCTGGGCATTTCTCATAGACTACCAACCTTTCTAAGGCTATTGTCTGGAGACCAAATGCAGATTTTGGCTGTGTTTTGGCACATTTAGAAAAGTAATTATTAATGATAACTGAAGTGCAAAAAAATACATTTTGTATGGATTCAGTTCAATACTCATTGAGTTTTTTTGTCTGTTTTTCCAGATATCCCACTTAACCGAGCAGGACTCCAGTGCAGTATCTTCTCATCGCTGATTCCGCCTCCAACATTGCGTTGTTCTCTAACATGAAGAATGTCTGCTGTATTACCAAAGACTGACCAGAAGGATGCTAAGAGGGGCTCCGGGGAAAGTTGCCAAGCTGTCTTGTGGCTCCAGTAGCTGGGATTCTGAGTGCTTGTTGTCTATGAGTGTGTGTGTGTTTGTGTGTGTGCGTGTGTGTGCATGCTAGCACTGGCTGCCCACTTCAGTCAGGGACATGCTACTCTGAAACGAAGTTGGAGAAACCGAAGAAAGGAGCCTGCCGCTATAAACCTGAAGGGGGGGGGGAAAGAGAGCACACTGTACAATGTTGGCAGGTAGAAATGCGGTGTGTTTTTGGTGCACTTTTACCCAGTGAAAGTGGGTTTTAGTATACTGCCCGTTTCTATACAACCCCTGTCTTTATCGCCTCCCTCCCCATAAGACTCCTGGTTGTTGTTTTGGAGCCTCTGTGGTTTGCATGGCCAGGGAGTAATCGTGGAGAGGCCAGGGTATCACAAGCTTATGGATTTTGACAAAAAGGAGGGTAAGGGAGAGACCGAGGAAGGGAAAAGGATGTCTAAGGCAGCTGGCAGCAGGACTGGACATGCGGGCCGGGGTACAGGGACCAACTCTGGGGTTCTGATGGTTGGTCCAAACTTTCGTGTCGGAAAAAAGATTGGCTGTGGCAATTTTGGAGAGCTGCGGCTGGGGAAGAACCTCTACACCAACGAATATGTGGCCATCAAATTGGTAAGGCCAACGTGCTTGGCGAAATAATATGGCGGTGACTTATTTCTTTTTGCATGCATTTCTACATTAAGCATCCCTACCACTCCCTATTGTTTTTCAATTACATACTGTTGATCTATATTTGATCTACCGCTCCCATTTACCATCTCTAGTAAGTACTCAGCTAAAATAAGTCCAGCTTTCTTTTGGTTTGACATGTTTTGGGGTTTTCTAGAGGTTTGTTCCTGTTGTTGGCCCCAGGTCATTTGTTGTTATTATTATTCTGCTTTTCCGGGGCCCAATTTTAGAGGTCCGTAGCTCGCCTGCTTCTGGGTGAGGAGTCTTTAAACTATGGGCACTTTTTGACTGTACATTATGGTACCGATACACCTCGCCTGTATAGTCAAAATAGGTTTCAAATAAAATGCGTTGTTACAACAGAGTGAAAAGGCCAATGTTATTGGTGCGTGAGTGTAAAGGAATGCATGTTGTGGCTGTGGCTCATGTTTTATAAGGTGTGTGTGTGTGGCTAACTAACAAAAGGAGTAAGCCTAGGGACCATATTAACCTGTCCTTAACATTCAGCCTTGTTCCACACAACCTGGGATAGAAAAAATGCTATGCATTAGTTTTTTCCAGATCTGATATTAGGGCTGGAGATTTTTATTATCAGGCAGAAGTTCTATCTATTCATTAGTGATTTTTTTTGTTGTTGACGATTTTCCATATTGTTGCATGATATGACAGATTGACATCAGACCTATAAAGTAATACATGATATCATGTAGTCACCAAAAAAGTGTAAAAACAATCTACTTATGTTTATGTTTTAGATTCTTCAAGGTAAAAGTCCATTGCTTTGACGACAGCTTTTCACACTGTTTGCATTTTCTCAACCAGCTTCATGAGGTGATGAGTCTCCTGCAATTCATTTCACTTAACAGATGTCCATTGCTAAGAGTTAATTTGTGGGCTTTATTTCTTTGTGCCAATTCGTTTTGATAAGATTGGTATACAGAAGACTTATAACTGTAGTAGTCCATCTTGGCCAGAACAAATCAAATATGCAAGGAGAAGTGACATTCCATTACTTTGCTAAGGTTTGTTTGTTTTGAGTTGCTAGCCTTAAGCATGTACAATTAACTGCACCTCAGATTGTAGTCTAAATACATGCATCACCATATTCAAGTAACAGATGCGTATCAACATTTCAGAGGTGTCTGTGAATCAGAAATTTATGGTTGTATTGCTGCATAGAAGCCAATAGTGATGGACCCCAATCAAAAACTTGTTTCGGCCAAGAAATATGAGAAGGTTACATTAAACTGGTGGAAAGATATCTTAGTCTGGTTCTATTGTTATATACAGAGTAGGTGACTGGATGATTTCTGCATGTGTGGTCTTCACCATAAAGCAATGACGAGGCGGTGTGGGGGTGCTTTGCGTGTGAAACTGATTTATTTGCATTTCAAGGCACACTAAACCAGCATGGCTACTGTAGCATTTTGCCGCGATACATTTGAGTTATGCTGGGTGGGATTATAATTTGTTTTTTTAGTTGGACAATGACCTAAAACCCCTCCAGGCTATTTAAGGTACATTTTACCAAGAAGGTGAGGGATTTCACCCCACGTTGATCCAATTGAGATGTTTTGAGATGAGTTGGATTGCAGAGGGAAGGAACAAGTGCTCTGCATACCTGGGAACTCTTTTTCAAGACTTTTGGAATTCCAGATGACTACCTCTGGTTGAGAGAATGTCAACAGTGTCATTAAAGCAAAGGGTGTCTACTTTGAGGAATCTAACATATGAATGCATGTTGATTTGTATAACACTGACTTATTTCATAATTTGATTCTGTCATACTTATTCTCAAATGTGGAATATTGTTAAAAATAAAGAAATACCCTTGAATATGTAGGTTTGCAAACCTTTGAATGGTTTTGTGCTTTTGGTGTGTCTGTGACATTTTTATTGGCTACTTTCTTCGCTTCATTATATTCCCAGGTTGGGGGGGAGATTAAGGAACTGAGCATTGCCTCTAATGTTGTCTTCTCACGAGGTGTGTGTGTGTGTATATACTGACAATTTTGTTTGATCTGTACCTCTAGTGTTACAGTAAGGTCCAATAGAAAGAATTTTCCAATACCAATAGGGAAGGCAAGTTGTACTTTCTATGTTTCTAACAGCTCAGGAAATGGCTTCCTTAATCCAGACGAGCAAATGTTAATTTGTAATGCAGTGTGAATATTCGTTGTAGTTCAAATAATTTGTAATGCAGTGTTAAACCATTTAATTGATTAGCAGTATTTTGGTGTGTGACTTCTGGAGTTGTTTTTGTATAACTCATGTATGTGGTTGTGGAATCAAAAATTAGATACTCAAACCCTGATTTTTCTTTAAAAGTGATTAGGCCACTTATGTACCTATGAAGTTGTGACATGTTAGTTAGCATCACATTGTAGCCGTGGTGGGCCGGCACTGTTGTTACAGTAATAGAGAAACACTGTGCCCTCGATACTCTTTCCACCCAGACACAATCTCTCCACATGTTCTCCTCAACACAATACATTCCCTCCACTTAAGCACAAACATGCGCACAAAAAAACACTACTTTATCTCCACCTGGGGAAAAACACATTTTCCGTTCTCCACACACACATTTTAGTTTCAAGGTTTTGGTTGGTTTTTGATCGGATATCCACTTTGTTTAAACCTCAAGACTGCTAGCACCGGCAATTGCAAAAAGCATTAAAATATTTCTCTAGTAGGTTCATGAAGTGAGATACTTTTGGTGCTCTGCTTAGCAGCCCGAAATGCTGCTGCCAACTGGTATATCACTATTCTGCTTCTCCGGGGCCATTTTCAGAGGTCCATAGCCTGGCTGCATCAGAGTCTACGACAGCCATTATAGAACCTATTCACCTTGTGGTGGCATTCAATAAAACATTTTACAAATTAAATAATGATCTAATATACTGACTGTTATTGAGTCAGCTTACCAAATTCTGTATGTGCCTCTCACAGTGACCAAAAAGTTTGGCGTTAATAAAATACCATTTTCTTTCATACAAATAAGCTCCATCTACACCACATCTAGACCCGTGAACAGAATTGCATGAAAGTTGATGGGAAGGGCCATTACACCATCTCTCTTTTCAGAGAGTTCCAAAACATGTCATACCTGTAAACACCTCCCATAGGAAGGGAACTTCATGGTGGCTTTACTGATTTGCAATACCAATTTCTTTCTTGAAAGTATAGCAAAACCATGCTCCATATTGTGTTAAAGGGGTATTCAACACTGGATATCTTGTCTGTTTTGTCTCCACACACATTCTCGAGGGTTTTGGTCGGATTTCCTCTGTTTTGGTTGGACGTCATGATTGCTTGTAGCTCCGGGCAGTTTCAAATGGCAATAAATATTCCGCTAGAGTGCATGTAATGGGCAGAATTCTGTGCCATGCTTTGCCCCCTGAACTGCTGCTCGAAGCTTTCATTAAATTGTATTTCCTTATATCAGCTGGACAACGCACCACTGATGACTTGTGGCCCTTTACCTGACGGGAAACATTTGAATATTTTCCTCCCCAAATAGGCATATGTTTTCTTATACAAGGTTTGGTCCTATGCATTTTCTATGAGTTATTATATGTTATAAGTTATATTAAAGTCATAATATGCATCATTGAGCTCCACTACAGTAGCCTTATGGTAATGTACTTGTATACAGACACGACAGGACTTATTCCTTCAACTGAAAAGGTGCATTCTGTATTGAAAGAGTACTAATTAAGCTGGGTCAAAAGATGCAAGTTACCATTATAGACTTGCAAGATGTCTGTGAAACCAAAAGTGGCAAGACCTGTTTATTTTTGATTGGTGAAAGGAGTCCTAGCTAGAAACTGCTTACTCTGCTACATACTTTTGTTTCTTCTTGTGGTGTTGTACCATTCAGGTGTAGAGACCCAGTGTTAGTCTGAATGTCATCGTAAATCTGGTAATATCCCTGTTTTATTTGTAATATAAAGTTGCCAATTAGGTTTCTTGAAAAAGCATTATCTGTATCTCCATTGTAAAAGCAAATAGACAAATTACAATAATCAAATAACCTTGAAAGTAAGTTATCAAAAAGTTTTTCTACTACCCAATCCCCACAGCATCCTAATGAATTATTTCTCTTTTTGTACTTGCTGTGACAGGTATGATTATTCATCTCCTTTTATAGATTGCCCTGACTAACTTCCTCCGAATAGTCAATGCCAAATGACAATGTAAAATGAAATACTTACAAAGGACTTTACAGAGGTGTTTCACAAAATGTGGTATTATTTCAAGCCAGTGAAATACTACAGAATTTTACAGAATTGTCCTAGTTAGCGTCTGAACGCTGCACTCAAGTGTGAGCTTGGCGTCACCACCTACACAGCTATGCTAGACTGTGTGTGATTATCTTCCAATTTCTATCTCACAGGGAGGTCATTATCTCTGACCAAGCACATATTGAAGGCTTTGCTAACCACATTGAAAGCAGAGGTTAGTTCTGTAATTTAATCTCTTTTCAATTCTGAATACTTCACAAATGGCATCTTTTTTTAACGTTTGTTTAGTTATTTGGGTTCTATCCGCATGATGTCTAGTTATGTCTAAGATCTTTTGGTGCATGACCTTGTTGCTTGTAGAAAATTGAATATGAACAAACTCATTTGTTTAATTGATAATAGTTACCAACTAACTAAAATAATCTCCTTAATGTGGGATGTAGTATGGTGTCCTGTTAAATCGATCTCATCAGCAAGCTAGCAACATGAATCTGCTCCTTAATTTAGTAGGTTATATAGTACCTGAACCAGCATTGTGTTTCCTCATTTTATTATTCTATTCTCTAAAACGCACTGGGAGTTTGACTTTTGTGCTCTTCTCTGAGGAGCCGACCTAAGCAAACCCATACTGCTCTGACCTCTGTGTGGCCTGAGTGACAGGTGCTGCTTTAAGTCCCTTTGCTGACCTCAGTGTAATGCAGCTGTCCCCGTTTGTGCCTTACCCTCCCTGGTCACTCACTTATGCAGGCCCCGGATTGGTTGGATCACCCAGTTGGAGGTTACCGTCCCGTCTAATATGGCCTCTGTTTTACTTGCTCTCTGTTCATTATGGGCTGACACTTGTCTCCGTGTATTTCCGACGCCTTTATGAGAAGGCAGAGGCAGCGTGCACTGGGGGCGGGGCCTGCACCTGGGACAAAGGTGAATGCCAGTGTCACCCTTCCCACACGTGTGAGAACAGAAAGGGAGAGACGTACTAGTCACAGCCCACTGTCAGACTGGAACTGGAACTGTACTGCACGTTCATGCACAGAGGGCGGGGGGCGGGGGGGGGGCGAGAAACTGCTGAGCGCTGAAAGGTTGTCTTTGTTAGCCAGCCTTGTCCACACACAGTGGGCTAGTCTTTCGCTCAGTTGTGCATTTTATCCCACTGACAATCCCTTCTGTGATGGAAGCAGGAGCTCACTCCTGTAAGTACACTGCAGACCTACACTCCATAGCCTTAAAGAAACACATCCTACGGTATCATGTGCTCATAATTCCCTTGTAAGAAATGTACTTAAAAATAAATTTTTCCCTTTCCCCTCTGGTACATTTATTATGGCTATATATATTTTGATCTGTTATGTCATGTCCATTTATCTTCTTGTTGTTTTTTGGTGGACATCATGGAGTTGCAGTGCTCCAGGCTGTGACAAAGTGGTTGTATTTTGTTGGCTTATTTTATTTTCGATTTGGGCTGCCAGCTGAATGCAATTAACGTCCTGGTGGGATGTATAACCAGCTGTATTTACTGAAATAGTTTACATGTCATAATCACCATAAAACCCTCAAACTCAGGACCTAAAAGCCAATATCTTTTGATTGGAACCTAACTATTTAATTATTTAGTCCTGGGACACAAGGTGAGTGAAGTTAAGAATGAGGTAGAGCCGGAAAACCACAGGCTCTGGGCCTCGTAGGAAACTAGTTGAAGTACCCCTGCCATAATACAGTGGCAACAAACGTACAGTTCTTTTGATGTACGGCCCTGATGCTTTTAGGAAATTGTTGTTTATAATAGTTACCAACTACATACCATCACCTCCCCTAATGAGGGATGTGATATGGTGCCCTGTTAAAGTAATCTCACCAGCAAGCTAGCAACATGAATCTGTTCCTTAATATTCTAGGTTATATAGTCCCTGAACCAGTATTGTGTATCCTGACTTTGGAGTTTTACTCTCTAAAATGCACTGTGGGTTTGTTTTTGAGGAGCTGACCTAAGCAAACCCCTGTTGCTCTGACCTCTGTTTGGCCTGAGTGACAGGTGCTTCTCTAACTGTAAAGTTAGTCAAGTAGCTAATTACATAACAAGAATTGTCCTATTCACAACCATGTATCCACTCACATCTCCTCAATATACAGCTGGTGGCACTTTCTGTTCACACTGCAGCGAACCATGATTGATACAGGAGGGAAGTGACCTTGTTTACGTTGGATGGTGATAATTGACCATTTGTTTTTTCACTTGTTTACATTCCAAATATGTTTTAATAGACAACACAAGTCTTGCGACAAGTGTTGTCTACATTTGAAGATCTTACTGGAAATTGTCCCTAAGCTGGACTCGAGTGTTTGAGAGCCTGAGCACAGTTGTGTTATAAAGTGGGAAGGACATGCCATATGCAGCGGGGTGGGTATGTGATGAGTGGTAAGCAGTGCCAATGAACCTGATTAGAGTAATCTCTCTTGTTTTTGGACTTTACTGACGAGTCTTGAAATACAAGATTTGTTCTTGTAAACTTCAACGTCAACGTAAAAAATTCTGTGTAGAAAAAAAGATCTGTATGTGCATTTCAGCCGGGTAATGCCCTTGTTTTCAATGTAAAAATAATACCTATAAAAAATATGCTTGCAATTCAAGTTGAATTTATACAAATGTTTGGTACTTTGCAAAATGTGTTCAAACTTCATTGTACTAGCTTGTAATTACAGATCGGAACATCAGACTTGCGACCACAGCCATCAATATACACCGGCAAAATGTTAGACACAAATGGACAGAAATTTGCCAGGTTTAATATTCTATAGATATCTACGTTTTCTTTTGTAAATTTGTAACTTGTCATATTTTTTTTAACCGACCGATACAGAGGAGTTTGATTCTACCCTAAAAATCCTATTAGCTCATTTTAGATTTTGTTGAGATCCTAAGTTTATAAGACTTGATTTGGCGGAAAAGTGTATTCGTCTGACAATTGTGTTCCTATATTTTGCAGTATTTTGTTGGTGAAAAAGAGGCTTGTTTGGCAATATACTCATTCCATATATTTTTATTGTTTTCAATGGTCAACGTGTTCCTCTGGACCTAAATTCAGTAACAATTTAATTCTATTACATTATATGGTAACACTATTTACCCCATTTTCTTCTCAAGGATTTCATATTTCCAGTTATTAAAGAATAGTGTTGGCAAGCTACATTATTTGAGAGCTTAATGTCTGCTAATTGTGCCCCCCCAGGCTATAGATAGATGTGTCAAATAGGGTGTAGTCAGTCTTGTCTTATATTTCTTCCCATCTATACAGTAAGGATGGGGCGTTGTTAAACATTCAACTTATGAGGTTATGTTATTAGCAATGAACCCTGGGGGGCTTTTGGGCTGAACCTGCTGGTGACAGTGATGGACGGCTTGGTCGTTGACAGGCAGTAACAAACGGCTGTTGGGAGTGGTTACTAAATTACACTTACATCGGGACTAGCCATGTCTATGGGAACTACCCTGCAGTGTTCACTTATTTACTGGATATGATGTTAATGGAAAACGATGTAAGACACTGGCTGAGAGAATATACTGGGGAATGTGAGGAGACAATTGCGATTAGGGCTATTTAATTCGTTAAACATTGTTATCAGGTTTCTAAAATAAATCAATGTTGCGGATTTCATTTTTTATTTTATTCATTCAGAATAAAGTCTCATAGAGCAGAAGTACAGAGTGCACAGGGCATGAATACAGAGCGCTTCTTATGGCAAAAACACGGCAACTCTTATTCCATGTAATGCCGTCATTATTGATGTGTGGTGGGAGCGGCCTGTTATGAGGATGCTTATCGGTGCCTGAGACTGACGACCGGCCTGGATTGAAGGATGAACAGGGCTTAATATATCTATATATATACATCCAGAGAGCATCAGGACACGTACTTCCAGACTCACGTCCCCCCCCCAGGCCAAGACATCTCAACCTGCAACGTTGATCTATGATCACATGAGTCACTTCAAATGCTCTGATGTACTATGTAGGCACTATTGCACTTATTATATTTAGAATACTTCTTTCTTTCATATTGTCATTAGCCCTTTTCTACACTCTTTGGAATTGCTGCTAGTTTACATTATGTATACAGTTAATTTTTTTTGCTTTCTATTTTACCTAATCCTACTGCGTAGATGCCTTGTGTCATAAGATTTTCGTTGTGCGGAACAACACTGTTTTTTCGTGTATTTGACAATAAAATAGACTCCTCATCTGTGGTGAGATCGCAGTTCACCAATGCACCCCATTTAATCTGACAGGCCTTCAAGACCTACAAGGAACGGGCTGATCCATCTGTGCAACACTTGAGTTCTTAACCAAGTAACCCAAAGCTGTGTTGTAGAGAACAAAGGGTCTGAACACTTGTTCACATGAGTTTTCACTTTTATATTTGTGGGATTAATTGGTCAAGCAATTTATTTGCCTTTTCTTTAGATTCATGACAATTAAAATTCCTTCCTCTCTTTATTGTACAACTTGTATTGCAGTCTCTTGCTGCCTGTGGCTGGTTGAAGTGAGTTAACATACAGACATATATAGCCATAGTGCAATGTGCATATGATAAGTATAATGTACTCATGGTGTAATTGTGGTAATATTTATAATTCGTGGTGAACTGGGCAGCCCAGATATTTTTTGCCTTTTTTGTTGTACTTTGTGTTGTTTCAACAGAAATAGGCAACTTACCTTCCGAGCCACTGCCATAGATGAGTCTTGACGTACTTTAGAAGTTCAAGGGTTTTCTCATTGCTGTTGTATTCATGACATCGCTGCTTTTGGTAGTTGATTTGTATCTGTTCATCCTTTAAAAAAACAATTTTGACTGTTTTTCAATCGACAAGTAAACAAAAAAAAGTTTATCTGTGCTATAAATCAGTAAATATGTAGAAGTTGAGTAAGTTGTTATTATTTTAAAATGGTGATGTTTTCCTCTGTAGTATCCTATCGGACACAAGGCATTCGTTTTAGTGCTTCTGTTACCCATGTCATTGGTACAAGTTTTCTGTTGGTGGGTCTGGGGCAACTAAGGTAGATATGTTTGAAGTGATTCTGTCAGCTGTTGGCTCCATCTGGGGCCTGCAACCTGATCTGAAACATGAACTGGATCAAGGCCAGCTGTTGCTCTCTAACATTGCCTCTTCCACACCTCTGGCCATAAAGGCCAACGTCAAGCCTCTTGCACACTGTCTACTATTATAACATATTGTATCATCACTCACTTTCTTATGCAGGTTTGGCATCAGTGACAGTAAAAGCTGGGCTTGAGTGCGGTTTACATTTTGTTTCCCTTATTGAAAAGGAGTCCCCATTCATATATTTTAATATTTAACTATTGCCGTGAGGCTTTAATCAGTTTCTCTGATCTCCAATGTACGCTGAATGGCCCTACTTGGAAATGTTTTGCATGGAATACTTTAGTTTAAAAATCTTGCCGCATTTGTTTGTGGTTTAGTTTGTTTTGTGCAAACAACCAGAAAGGATATGGACAATAACATACAGCTATAAACATAATATACAAATTGTGTATTGCTGTGGTCTTTCACCTTTTCAGGTATGAAAGAAACATTTTTGCCAGCTGCTGTCTTTGTTTTCAAGTCGGCATATTCTTTTCTCCCCTTCAGTTTTTACCTTTACTGCACTAGGTTCTCTGTCCATATCTCGGTTAATAAACTTGTTTTCCACCCCGAGATTCTGTGTAACAGTTTCCCAAATTCAGATCTCAGTTATGTTTCCTGACTCATAGAGACAAACTGTGTGATTGCAGTAGTAGGTACAATTGCTGCACTGAGGTAACCGAAATGGATTGGGCTCTAGCCAGCCCGGTAGCTCCTATCTGCTGATCTTTCAAATGTGCTCAACTGACAGGTCAAGCAACTTGACATTTTCTGGGGGAGCACATGATCTGTATTTATGTAAAAAAAAAAACCCACAATGTTCAGTAAAATACATTACTGCCGTATGGATGGTGTCACTTGAACAGGGATGTATGAAACAGCATTTCAGCTATAGTTTATAATTCCAATAATTGGACCGCCTTCATCAGATTCTAAACAAAGATCTGTTGGTAATAGAGGTTGCAACATAAATGTCCAAATCCGATTCATCTAGATTGGATTTGGTATCCAAATGGGCTGGATATGGCATTATGTATTTTACAGTCTGATTCTGAGGGGGTCACGCTCGGGCCAAGGACCTGTGTCATGTAAATGTTTTTTTTATTGTCTCGGTCTTGTGAGTGTTGAATAGAAATTCAAGGAACTTTTTAGTTAGTTGATGTCATGATTGTCCCGTATCCAAATGGGCTGGATAATGACATCATGAGATGTTCACGAGCGTCCAAATTATATCTACCTTAGTACATACTTAGTAACTACTAGGCTTCTACAAGTTTGGCTGGTAGGCAGTTTTCCTGGTCAGTTTGTGTTTGTCTTATCCGGAATCCTCTGGCAAAATGTCAAAATGGTTATAGTGCAGCTGCCAGTCCAACACCGAAGCGCAATTTAGCTTTGCTGCCTCAGACACACATGCTGGATTATTTACATTACAAACCTCAATACAGAGACACCTGGCAAAAAAGAAAAAAGTTTTTGGACACAAACCATCTCAAGTTATTCTGAACATGTTTCTGTAGTCACCAACTGATATGTATTCCATTAGAATTTTGTTATTTCGGAAACTATATTTATACATCAGTAGTAATAAAACTAATCAAAATTATTTGCAAAAAAGTTTGCAATTTCCTCAAATGCAATTGCCAACTATTTCCTTAACTTGCACCTGAGTTTAATTTAAGCTCATGCCTAAAGACACACTATCCCTACAGTTTTACCGTTATGGTGGTGGCAGCATTATACTGTGGGGACACTTTTTTTCCACAGCAAACATTTTTAGACTGGCTGGGCTGTTTGAAGGTTGCTTGATTGAATAATGTTATATTTATCATGTAGCTTTCACAGCTTTGCCCCATGTTATATCAATACTCACAAAACGTTTTATTTTTTTGTTTTAATCTTTTAGGATTTAAGATACATGTTTGCTATTGCTGATGAGGTTCACTTTCTCTTCTTTTTCAGGAACCTATAAAGTCCCGGGCGCCACAGCTTCATTTGGAATATAGATTTTATAAACAATTGGGAAGTTCAGGTAAGCACCTGCAGTCATCTACATGATAAACAACATGTATAACTGTTTCATAACAATGTTAGTGGGTTCAGCTGGATGAAGCTCTCCAAATGTCAGTTCATACAGTTAGTTTTTCCTTAGCAGTATCAGACACATCGACCAAAGGCTGTTCTGCCTTCTTCTGTGGGGCTTTACCTCTAGTTCTTTGATGTGGCCGCTAGGCCTCAGACATAGAGGTGTGGCAATGAAATCAGAAGGTAGGGAGGGACAGGAGGTTGGGACAAACCAGCTTAGAACATCTCACCATGTACCCAGAAGATAGTTTTTTAGACTTTCTAAGACTTCCCTACATAACTTTACTTTTTAATTATTCACTTTCTACATACAGTTTATACACATTTTTACTTATGCTGGAGTGTAACTGACATGGAGTAAAAGTACCGTGGGCTTAAGCAAAGTCTGCAGTAGGCTGCTCTCCAGTGGCAGTAGAATTGTATTTTCTTACACTAAACAGAAAATTATCTCTTTTCAACAAGTCAATGGTAATTTTCATCATAGGTGAAGTTGATGTAATCAAGTCTCTAATTCTTGAGATCAAAGACAAGGTTGCTGTTTATGTTCACCTCTTAACAGAAGACACTCAGTAGGCCATGGCAATGTTTTCCTTGCTTTGGGTGTATTGTGTTATTGGCTAAAACGTGTCATGCTCTCACCTTGGCATGAGATGTGCCCAGTCCCTAGTGAACAGTCACCTTCAATAGGGAAGTAAATATGATCGTATTGATGAATCCTTTCTCTATCTGGCACAGTTGGGTCATTTTACAGGTCACAATATCTCCTACAGTGCTGTAAGTTGTCATTAAAAGAAAAATTTTGCTCACATTTCTACAGCACACATTTCTAACTCACACCGGTACACAAAACAGTGTATTCTCGTGGTTCCCCCGGGAGCCTGGATTGTGTTTCTTGGAACAAATACTTACGAGGCCCCTTTTTTTTTCAGATCGGTGTGACGAGGCAAAACCATAATTACAAATTGGGCGTCACTAAATTGTGAGGCACAGAAAAAAGAGCAAACATACTCCTCCCACTCCTGTTTTATTCTGGTTGGAGCCAGTTTGCAGTGTTCTGCGGAGGGAGTAGTATAAGAATGTTGTGCCTGTAATCATACCCACAATTGCTGAATACAGGACGGACGGTTGCTGATAATGGGCCTCTATTTTTACCAATACCTTTATGAAAATTTAAATCACTACATTTCCCAAAAGAACAAGCCCCCTGATTGCTTGTCTCTGGCGTTTAGAAAGTCACAAAAATATCTTTAAAACAATAAGCCATGATGATCATTTAATGTTGAAGAGGAGAAAGAGGACTATGCGTTAGGCCACACGTTTGCCCTGTTTTAGTGCTCTACTCTTTGTACAGTCGACATAGCATTATATTAACAGTCTACCACGTGTTGATTATGTATTCTTTGGCTTACAAATGTCCCCACATAGTCCAAATTTGTTTCATTTCAACTCCACGTTATCCTAAATCTGTACGGTAGACTAGCTAGGCTATATATTTGTTTTATTTATATTAAATGTACTTCAGGTGTTAAGATTTTCAAGCTACCAGGTGTTGAATTCATGGACACAATTAGCCTAACGTAGCTTCTCTGATGTTCTCCTAAAAACGTATACTGTTGGGAGGAAGCAAGGGAAAACATTAGCTAAATCAATTACAATATTAAGCTCCACAGTCATTAACACAGATGTTTTGCCACAAATGCATATGCTTACACCTTGCATATAGCTGTGAGCATATCATGTTCAGTAAAATATACACAGTTTGTACATACGCAATTTGTCTGAGCCTGAAGGGAGCAAAATGTTAACTACTGGTGCATGTTGATGATATACATTAGTGGGGTGTTTCACTTGCCTTGATTATAGTGAGATTTTGTGGCCTTCTAGCTGAGGTTTCACGTAATTTTGTTACGTGTGCAATTGAGTTTCCGAATTGGAATCAGTCTATTGTTTCTCCTGAAGTTAATATGCACTCGCTCTTGTCTTAGATAAAGTACATTTCAATGCATCCTGTGATCTTCGGTTTGAACATCACAAGTCTTTCTGATGAAGCTGATTGACTGCCCGCTAGGCTCTCTGTCCTTGGGCCTGAGCAGCAGGGAGTTAGTTTGCTGGGCTTCATGTGTGTCTAGGATAGTCTATTTATAAATGGCCTTCTCCTGTGCAGTGGAGTCATTATCATGTATCATCTACTTCTGTCGCTTATCTCAGGTCTGTGTCCGGCTAGCCTGAAGAGGGCACAGGAAAACTCCCCCGTGAACCGTGGGAAAAGGGCTAGCCTATATCTTTCTTGTTAGAGTTTCTTGATCTGCTTGACTGGCCAGGCATCAACACAGCATAGCACACTGTAGTACAGGCTAGGCACCCCAGTTCCCAGAGTTCCACAGGTACTGCAGGATTGTTTTGTCTGGCTACTCAATCTACTTGCTTTGGTCTCTTTATCTCTTTAGGTTTGAGTTTGAACACTTCTCCATGATGTCCATGTTCGCATAAATAACCAAAGTACATGATTGCTCCCAGAAAATGATGGGTTTTGTCTTGTAGGTACCAGAAGTTGATGGTTTTCAGGAGTTAACTTGGGTTGCCCGGTTGCTCTTGCGTATAAACTGAACAGTCAACAAGCAGTTGGAATGCCTGGACAGGCAATTACAGTTGCTGGAAAAAAATGAAAAAACCTTGCATGGAAAAACTTTGTTACTTTTGAAGTATCTAAATCCCAATTATAAACACCGCTACAAGAGGTCAAATTAAGCTGATTGCCAATTAGCATTATATGAGCCAATTAGCATTATGAGTGTCAGCCATAAGCAATCTGACAATTAGCACTTTTCTATATGAGTTTTTATACAACATGAGGCAACAAGCAAAGTTTCAAGGAGGCCAAATAGTCAGTGCCTGAATTGCGTGGGCGTCGTTCACAACGACACTCTGGGGAGAAGTCTGAAATTATGACAGCGTATGTATAACATAAACAGAGTAAGTGTTTGGCATTTGCCATGCAAACACCATCTAAATGAAACCTTTTTACTTGTCTTTTACTTTTTAGAGCCAAGCGGTTATTGCGTCTGATCAATAACTAAAAGGTTGGTTAATCAAATCCCTGAGTAGGTATGGTGAAAGGTTGTTTTATCGTTGTACAAGATGTTTAACCCTAATTGCTTCTTTTAATCATTCTGGATAAGAGCGTCTAAAAAATGACAAGCTGTCTATACTACAGCAAAGTCTTCTAAGCATTTGTAGTTCAGTCGTCATTGTAGTAATGCAGCATTGTTTATTATCAAACTGCTGCTGTCAATCGTATAGCAATACCTGAGGTAATGAATTATATAATTCAAAGATACAAGGCTGCATACTATGCTGTACTAAACTTAGGAAAACCACAATGTCAGAGAATATAACTAGATCAATAGTTAGAACAATTACAATAGGTTTCCTCCTACCGGAGGAACCTAATAATTATCCAACTTTATCTTTATCCAACAATAATTATCCCACTCAGGACTATACACAGTGTATTCTGAGAAACAAGGGAGACATTTCTTGCCCAACCATAAGCACATGAAGGTCATTGGTTTTATATAATAACTACAAAAAGTGCTATGTTACTCTGCGTTGGGTCTTTGGTGTGAACTGATCGATATGGTACATTGCAACCTGCCCTTTAACTGGTGGTTACATTTATTCATGCAGGTTTGTCGTAGTGATGAGGTATAAAACGCTTAAGCTGAACTAGAGTCAGTGAGTGAGACGCGTTGCCATCATCTGTTAAGGAATGCCTCATGTGAAATAAATGACAGCAGTTATATTACTCACATTGCATCACATGCAAGCTTCACACTTTTTTTAAATTAAATTCTCGATGACTGGTGCTTATCCTATCTTTACATGGTCCTGTCACATTGACAGAGTTCTGGTAGCAATGCAACACTTAAATGGTCCTGTCGGATTGGCAGAGTTCTGGTAGCAATGCAACACTTTTACATGGTCCTTCTAGTGCAGGGGTTGGCAAATATTTTGGCTCGGGGGCCACATCAGGATTTTGAAATGAAATGGAGGGCCACATTTGTTTTTGTAATTTGTTAATCATAATTGATTTGGAGGCCAGAAAAGGGCAAAACTTAAAACATACATTACATATGTACAGTAGATCCCATATAAGGTGTAAATAGTTACAATTCAGACTCAGATGTATAAGAATGGGCTGGTGAGTTGGTTTTTTAATTCCCCCCAAAATAATTTTATTACATTCTGTGGGCCGGATGGGAAAGCCTCGCGGGCCGCATTTGGCCCTCGGGCCGTAGTTTGCCCACCCCTGTTCTAGTGCGTTTGCAATGTTATCCTTTTTTGTGAAGGTTTAAGTTACAGATTTGGGTTCAGACCATTTAAGTGCAGTTTAAGTCAAATATTACAATTGCAATTTGGCACAGTTTAAGGGAAAATTATTTTGGGTGTTATGGGTGTAGCATTTTCTCAACGTCTGAAAGAAATTAAATTTTCAAGCATAAATGAATGTTTTGATGTACATACACAAAAGGAAGTGTTGACACAGAATTCGGAAAGAAATCCAAAAACAATTATTATAATTTGAAAATGTTCATAATTGATTGTTGTGGATGTGGCATTCTTTGTTATGTGAAAAAAAGTGTCATGTATGTAAGATGTATTAACCAAATTTCCTTAATATTTAAAGTGTCATCTGAAATGTGTTTGGGTTAGGGCGGAGATGTTTCAAAACGTTGCATGCTTTATACATGATTATTGCACATGTCCATTCACCCTAGTACAGGTAGATGACGAACGTGTAGCTCCATTGATGTGACATAACGTGAGGGTTAAGTCCTGGGTTGAACTTGGACTCCACACCCCCAAATCCTGGAGTAGTAGTGTCAGCTCAACATGGTGCTTAAAGCCGAAGAAGAGCTTATCTACAGAGCGTTAATTCTCTCCTACCTGGGAAAGAACCCAGTCACTAGAACAGCTCATAGTTACATATACTAGCTGGCTTGGCCATGCCTTAAGCTCGCCAACAACCTCTGAGAACAGGGGGTGTCTGAGACCTCATCTACTTTTAAGATGACTGGTTGACTGTGCAGTCAAGAGACAACAGCATGTTCATCTCTTTTTGAAAGCAGGGTACTCATCAAATGTCTTTAGAGGATCATTCTGATTTCACGGAAGACATCGCTGTATATGAGTATTTGGTGTCCCGGCTTCCTCTGAAGGCCTGCTCAGCTTCGGCCTTTCATTAAGCCCACTGCCCACTGGTATATATGTTCTTTTCTGTGTGGTCCATCCAGTTCAAGTCCAAGGCAGTGTGGATATTTAATGTGTCTACCATGGAAAACATGACCTAGCAGTCGGTAGCTCTATGCAGGGCAGGCAGGTCAGCTGGACGATCGTGTTTCAGCGAGGCTTTATCTCCCCAACGCCGCCGGGCCTAATGGAACAAGCACCTTATTTTTTTCTGTCCATTGCACCCCGCGTTCTAAATGTTTAATAGAGACCGCTTTCCTTTCAGGCTGGGGCCTGAGCGTTGACTTTTTATTGCAGGGCACCGTTGACTGCCGCGGCCCTCCGATTGAGCGGCCACTTTCTGTGACAATGCAACGGTTTGTTCCCTACACGTTTTAGTCATGAGAGAGTGGGCTGTGAACAGTGCACTTGACGGCAGCAAAGTAGTCTTTGTGCTGCTATAGCCGACCGCAGAGCAGACAATCCTGTCATTAATTGTGATCAAGTATAATTTACCAAGAAACCAGGCTCTCCTTGTATAAGTGGTTTTGACAGGCTTTTGAATGGTTTCTGTGAATTTATCATTTATTCTAGGTAATTTCCCTTGCAGGTTAAGCTTTTTCCTATCAGTAATTAATTATGTGTTTGTAGCTCCCAACTAGAGAGTACTTCTGATGTATGCTTGTTTAAGAAGGTGTGTTCTGGCACAAGTCCTTTCCTGTTCACTAGTGTGTTGGCAGGACTGAATGCCCTTTCTCCAGATTTGGCTGGCCTGGGTTGACTCCGCTTCCTGGTTAGATTGTCGCTGCCATCTTGTCCATCATTATTGCCTGGCAAGTCCTGACTAAATTGTGCCGCCTAAAAGGCCCCAGAACTGGTGTGTGGTTGTGTGAGCTCGGCACTGCTTTTCTGTGGGAGTGACATAAGGGGTGAATAAGGTGAGCCTTGCTCTAATCCCCTAACACTCGACACAGACACCGGGGCCATCGTGCAGAGATACCAGAGCTGCCGATTTCCTCCCCTCTGAGGCGTTTTGCTCAGGCCCAAACTCGCCTGTTGGGAGGGGGCGTTTCCTTGGCAAGCTAAATCATAGAATGAACACAAAGGCATTGAGTGCTGGTCTAGACTGGGGAGGCATACCCTGGACGTGGAGGATGGAGAATAAGGTTACGATGGCCATTGGGTTCTGGCGTAGCCGTTTCCTTTCCATACATTTAAAATAAGGAGGCGTTGTTGTTCTAGCGGTCATATGACAGGCCATTACCATCATTGTCATCGTTGTTGCCCGTTTTGTTCACCATCAGTGTGTAGTTCTGATCTGCCTTTGGCGCTGTCATGGTTACCATAGAACCTGTGTTGACTCACTTGATACACACTCACACACTGTAGGCTGCTCAATATCAACCCGATCCAGTGTGCTGATTCATGTCTGTCAGCAAACCAAGCATTAATATCCTCGTCTTTACTGTGTCGTGCAGTCATTCTGTCCACCTGTAACCTTTTTCACTGGGCCTTAGAATATCTGTTTTCCCTACTTAACCAGTCTACCTGCCTGTCTCTGTGTTGCAGAGGGTATTCCTCAGGTGTACTACTTTGGGCCGTGTGGAAAATACAATGCCATGGTGCTGGAGCTGCTGGGTCCCAGCCTGGAGGACCTGTTTGACCTCTGTGACCGTACCTTCTCTCTCAAGACCGTCCTCATGATAGCCATACAGCTGGTGAGGATGGAGTTATTACCCTGAATGCCTTGCGCATAAGTGACTTGTATATGGCGCCATTCACAGGACCGTTAGATGGTCAGCCGTCAAATTTGATGGGGAATTGTAGGTTCTCCATCATGTCAGCTTTCTCTGTTCCTACCCGTGTGTCAAGACGTTTTTTCGAATGGTCTGAATTCTCCGCTCTGCTAGATAACGCGGATGGAGTTTGTCCACACCAAGAGCTTGATATACAGGGATGTGAAGCCAGAGAACTTCTTGGTGGGCCGACCGGGCAGCAAGAGGCAGCACACCATCCACATCATTGACTTCGGGCTGGCCAAAGAATACATCGACCCAGAGACCAAAAAACACATCCCGTACCGGGAGCACAAGAGCCTGACGGGCACGGCCCGCTACATGAGCATCAACACACACCTGGGGAAAGGTGAGGACGGGCCGTTGTAGCGCACGCTTTGCCGCTGTAGTGGCGGACACGTGGGAGATGTGCATGTGCCATGCATTTTCTTTCTGGTATCAATAGAGGCTCAACCGGAGATTGTATTGGAATTCTTCCTTTGTAATTGGAAAAAAGAAAAAGTGGTTATTTCACATAATAATGGAACGATAGCGTTTTAAAACACGATCTCACCAGAAATGATTTTGGGTGCGTACCTAAACTTTGGATTTTCTATTATTGAACAGACGCGCACCAGCTTCTGTTTTCTAATGGAAAGCGACAAAGGATCGCTTTTCTTTCTCCGCAACACGTCACGCCTGCATAGATTTAGTTTTACAGGGCGCGTCGTCACCCACAGGGAAGCATCCATTTGCTCATGCCTCTAGTAGGGTTAGGGACAGTTCCTGGGATTGTTCCACTTTGTCCTGGCTGATGATCTATCTCACCTCTCACAGAAGTTAAGGTCTGTCTTTATATAAAACCTTTCCGAACCACAAAATAATCGTTCTGAACCGTGAGCAGACCAGTTGGGTTGAAATAGATTTTTTAAATCCTCTTGTTGAGTGATTTATTTGCGGGTAATCCGCAGGAAACCGCTGGCAACCGACCCGATGAGGGCCTACACCACCCTCCCTCTTTACCATGAGATGTGCCTCTGTAATTTCCTGGTGGATAAAGTTATGCACCGTTCACTCAGTTTATATTTAAGTGCACAAACAAGCCCTGAAAAATGCAGGGATCATTGTGCCATCTAAATCACTTTTTTTATATAGTTTTTTTAAATATCCAAAATATAATTTGTAAAGCTTTCGTTACTGGGTTTGACAACAGTGTATATCCCCCTTAATTGGCATCGGGGGTGAATATAGTTCCCCGCAATTATACATTTGTTTTTAAAGTTGGTGCATGTAGTTATGAAACTCGCATAGGTTTTGGAACAATGATATTTCAAACACAGTTTTAAACCATATTTGTTTTATGCTGGCTTTAATTATTTTAGTATATACAGTTACTTTCTAATTTTCTTGCATTGGGTAGGATTACAATGGAGTTGTAACATTGCTCTTTACTACAGTAATGACAAATCTTTCTATTAATAAAAACATATCATTTTTAAATAAGCATTTAGTATAGGCATTAAATAATACATGAGTAAATGCTGACATAACAGATCACACAATTAAGGTACATGAAATTTCTTCAGTCCCCATTTATACAACACATGTATGATGAAATATAACATTCGGAGCACAGAATATAAATAATCTATTTAAAGCCTATAAAATGCTCAGCCATTCGATTTTTAACATATAAAAATATTGAAAGAGTTTAAGAAGCTTGAAGACAAATGTTAAAGCAAAATGTTGTTATGACACGTATTGACCCTGGGATAAATACTTGTCTATACATGGTATATTCGTTATTTGTTTCATATCGACATTTACATGGTAACATGTTTTTTCCACATTTGAGAAAAAACATTGCTTTGGTACATTTTAATAACACTTTGTAACCAAAATACGGTATAGACGGTATGTCTCATTACTGCATACTTACCTGGTTTTAGTCATTTTTCCATCCTGCCTTAATTTTTTCATCAAGAAAATCCCTGTAATGAACTCTTCTACTGTCTTCCAGAACAAAGCAGACGGGATGACCTGGAGGCTCTGGGACACATGTTTATGTATTTCCTCCGAGGCAGCCTTCCCTGGCAGGGCCTAAAGGTACACCATTTATTGACATCCATTTGACTACGCGCACACGTGCCCTACTGCTTGGTCTCAGAGGAAAATAATGTTTTATGTAAGAAATTACATTTTGCTTCTAGAAAAGTATTTTGGAAATGGTAATGCCTCCTTTTGGAACAAACCAGGGAAATGCTATTTTTTTTTTTTTACCATACCTTATCGTTTCTTGCTATTTGGCAAATTAACATTTCTGTCATTGACTTCAACATTTTGTAACCTAGAAATTATTTTTAAGCTTTAAAATGGGCATATTCTCTTCTATTCTCTTCTCCCTGGTCCTTAATATGCAAAATGCATATTACAACAATTTTAGTTTCTGATAGGCACAGCCAGAAGAGGACTGGTCACCCCTCCAATCCTGGTTGTTCTCTAGGTTTCTTCCTATATTTCAGCCTCTTTTAGGGAGTTTTTCTTAGCCACTGTGCTCCAACCCTGTTGTTGCTTGCTTTTTGGGGTTTCAGGCTGGTTGTTGTGTAAATGCACTGCTGAAGACAACTGCTGATGTAAAAGGGGTTTATAAATACATTTGATTGATTGATTGTGCAAGATCTATTTCCAGCAAACAGACTAGGCTATAAATGACTATTGGTAGAAAGGCTGTTGTTTTTTCTTTGGGGTGCATCACCCCATAAGACACTACATTTGAATAATGGCTGTTTTGTCTGTTGACTCAAGGCGGACACGTTGAAGGAGAGGTATCAAAAGATTGGCGATACTAAGCGAGCTACACCCATTGAAGTGCTTTGTGAAAGCTTCCCGGGTCAGTACCACCCTTTTGGTTTGGTTTCATTTGGAATGTCTCTTTATTTGTATTTCTTTGAATTCATGCAAATGAAATGATTGTGCCTTATTGTACCGCAGAAGAAATGCCCACTTACCTGCGCTACGTGAGGAGGCTGGACTTCTTTGAGAAACCCGATTACGACTACTTGCGGAAACTCTTCACTGACCTCTTTGACAGGAACGGCTATGTCTTTGATTATGAATACGACTGGGTTGGCAAGCCGCTCGTGAGTCTCATTCATCCCTTGTTTCTCATTCAAACGTTGAAGGAGTGAACCACTCGACTCCTAACGGCAGATTACATTTTTTTGTTTGTTTCGGGATTAATCAAATTTAATTGTAGCTTGTTAGTGATTTAATGGCATTTTTCTTTTTCTTTTTATGTTTTCATGTTGTGGATGTATTAAGCTTCAGCAATTACTTTGATGTCCTGGGTATAATGCTGGGTTTTATGTCGTCCACCATAGCCCACACCAATAGGCCCTATCCCCAGTGACACACCGGCTCAGCCCAGCAGAGACAAAGCACAACAGCAGACCAAAAACCAGGTGAGCTCCCTGCCGTCCACCACATGACTCCTTCTGTTGACCTTCCTGAATGTGTGTGTACTTACTCTAACTTACTCTCAGCTTCTTTTATATTATGACCCATTTTACAATGTTACCATGAACTCCTCAGTCAACTACTGAGTTTGTGCAATTAACCAAATAAGAAGGGGAACTAAATGTTTTACAGCTAGTGTTTCTCTTTTGACCTTTCTCGTTGAGGGTTAATATTGAAAAGCATTCTGTTGTTCAGATCTGCAATGGCAAGATTGCTTAGTGTGTGGCAAATTGCATGTTTTTTTTATTATTTTTTTTATTAGCATGCTAATTGATCCTATTACGCTGTCATCAACATCACACATCAATAATATTCTTTGCAAAGTCAAGTCCATTCCACTTTATTACTACAAAGTGCATGTGGTTTTAGAATTGCTTCATGCAGGGGACTTTTATTTGTGTCGTTTAAGTACAATGTAACATGCAGTTTTCAGAAAGTACTTACACAGAAACCTGGCCTCAAACAGCAAAGACAAACCAATAATATGTTAAATCATGGTGGTAAGGAAAAACTCCCTCATGGTCAGAACCTGGGAAGATGTCTTAAGAAGATGCAGTCTCTGGGGAGTCAGTCCTCTACTGGCTGTACCAGGAGGAGATTTCCTTTTAAGGTGCCATTTATTAATTTGCATTCAAATGTTTAGTTTTAGTATTGAGTTTTTTTTACTTTGGAATACGAGCCAAGATATTAAGTGTTTCTGTTCCGGGCTCCGCGTCGTATTTTGCTCTATAAGAGTAAAACTCGCTGTGAAAATAAGTATATGTTGTCAAAAATCAAACCTTTAATACAGCAAAATTGTTGCAATAAAATTTATCACAAATCAAATGTCTTTCTCCAGTATACACTATTGTTCGAATGTTTGGAGTCACTTAGAAATGTCCTTGTTTTTGGAAGAAAATAATTTTTCCCCCATTTCAAATGGCATGACATGTCTCAGAAATGCAATTAGTACATAGTTTATGTTGTCAATGAAAATTTCAGCCGCAGATTTGTTATATATCTAGAGAGCCTCTAAAGAGGCTCCTTTTCAGCAACCTTCAGTCCTGTGTTCTAATGGCACATTTTGTTTGCTAATCAAAGTCATTTTAAAATCATCATTAGCAAAGCCTTATATGTTGCAGTCCTAAAAACGGAGGATTTAAAAAGCAATACTACTTGCCTTTAGACTTGTTGAGTATCTGGAGCATGAGCAATTGTTTGTTTAATAACCGGTTCATAATTGCCAGAAACAAATAACTTTCTTTTGACGCTTCTTGTTCTTAGAAATGAAGAACTGTAGATCTTGTACAACATTGTGTACTAATACCTTCACAGAACTGTGGATCTCATACAACATTGTGTACTAATACCTTCACAGAACTGTCTAAAAAGGAGAGTAGGAGGAAAAGACAACAAATACATTAGTGGGTCTCATTTGAGAAACAGGCGCCTGTTTCTCAAATGAGACCCTATTAAATAGTACCTGAGAATGGCATTGTCAACATCAACAGGGAAGATTTATTAAATGGTACCTGAGAACACCATTCTCAATGTCAACAGTGAAGAGGCAACGCTGGGATTCAGGCCTTCTAGACAGAGCTTGCCATTAAAAATATAGGATTAAAATGGACACTGGACAGAGGATTGGAAAAAAGCATTATGGACAGACACTTAACTTTGAGGTGATGGGATCAAAAGGTACAACATTTGTGAGACACAGACCAAATGAAAAGATGCTGGAGGAGTGCTTGATGCCATTTGTCAGACATGGTGGAGGCAATTTTATGGTCTGGGCGTGCTTTGGTGGTAGTGAAGTGGGATATTTGTAAAGGGTAAATGGGATCTTGAAGAAGGAAGTCTATCACTTCATTTTGCAAAGCCATGCCATACCCTTTGACTGGTGCTTGATTGAAGCCAATTACCTACAACAGCACAATGACCCAAAGCACAGCTCCAAACTATGCAAGAACTATTTAGGGAAGAAGACCGCTGATATTCTGTCAATAAGGGAGTGGCCAGCATAGTCACTGGATCTCAACCCTATTGAGCTGTTTGAGTAGCTTGACCTTGTGGTTCATAAGATTTGCATATCAAGCTGATCCAACTTGTGGGAGGTGCTTCAGGATGCATGGGGTAAAATCTCTTCAGACTATCTTACTAGAACGCTAAAGTTTTGCAATGCTGTTATTGCTGCAAAAGGATTCTTTGACAAAAGCAAAGCTAGAAAGGACATAATTATTTTAATTAAAAATAATTGTTTTGAACCTTGTCAATGGCTATTATTTCCTATTAATTTTGCTTGATTTCCTTTTTAACCCTATGTAAGGCCGTTTTATAAGTGACCCTAAACTTTTGATCGATATTGTGTGTGCGCCTAAATGATTGGCACACGTCCATAATACCTTGTATCCTAACAAGTTGTCCAGAGCCTTTGGAGAAAAAAACAGCCTCACAACATCAAAGATCCACCACCATACTTTACAGTGGGGGTGATGTACTATTCTGCATGGCTATCCTTGTGTGTACATTAAACCCACCTCTGGTGTTTGTTTCCAAAGGGCTCTGTTTTGGTCTCATTTGACCATAGAACTCGGTAGAGTTCCAGTAACCTTTGGCGCTTGAGTAGGTTGTTTGATAACAGTAAAGGCTTTTTTATTGTATCCTTTTCAAACTATTTGTGGTTATGTAATTGCCATCTGATTGTAGTTTCTGACCCGAAGACCCAACTAATGTCTGCAATTCACCAGATGTGATACTGGGAGATTCTTTGCCCACTTTAACCATCCTCCTCACTCTGTGTGTGGTCAATATAGACACATCCTCTTCCAGGCCTGTTGTTAATATCTTTTGTGGCTTTAAACGTCTTAACTATTGACCTTATAGTGGAAATGGGCCTTTTCTACCTTTGTTGTTTTTTTTATTTGTTTTTTTTTTACAGCCATTTCCTGTTTTTTGCACCAACTTTTTGTAGCACAGAATTAAGTTTTTCTTGGTTTTTTCCCCATATAGATGGATGACTATGGGAATATAGCCTGTATCTCACCTCATATTTATACCCCAGTGACGTCATGGCTTAAACTTGAAGTGTTTGTCATCACTGAACATCGGTGATCTTATTAAACTTCAAATATGAATGAGAATATACTTCAGAATTTCAAGGGGTGCCAATTATTGTGGCACTTTTTGGAGATTTCTTTTCTCAGTTTTTATTAAATGTTTTTTTCCCTAATCATATTACTTCAATAAAATGTTTGACTTTTGCGAATATTTCGAATGGAAGACGAAGAGGATGAACGGCAAACACATTTTCTTCACAGCATGTTTTGCTCATATTTACCTGCCAATATTACTGGAGGGCCCGTAAGATTTATTTTTGTTTGTTTTTGTTGACCTCTATTCATTTACTCCCCCATTCCACCCTCCTTTCACCACCACACCACCTTCCACCTCTTGCCTCCCACTTCCATAATTCGCCTGCCCCTGTGCTCTTTGCGTCAGTCGCCTGAGCCCAATGGAGATGAGTCTCAGCGTCAGCCCAGTCCAATGACCAATAAGGAGACACTGGGGTCGCATCTCACTGCCGAAAGGCTTGGGGGCTCTGTCAAGGTACTGCTTGCTGTGCATGGTGCTAGCATGGCTGTGTCTGTCCATCCCAGCTCTCTCTGTTTATGTATGTCTGTTCGCTCTTCCAGCTCCCTGCTTCACTAATCTGCTCCATGCGGGCAACAGGAGGGAGGGAACCGTTCACAAGAACCTAGCAGTCACTGTAATTGAAACCTTTATCAGGGCAGGAACCCCTTCCCCTCTACTTGTCAATGGGTGTGATATAGGATCTGCTAGAGTATAAACTCAGCACACGCAACCATGAAAGGATGGAAGCATCTTAAAATATACTTATAATCTGTTGTCTGCTCATATATATATTTGATCTATTTTTCTTTTATTGTACAGTTATGCTCTAGAGGGTCTTTTTAATTTGATGATTTTAATTTCAAATGGTATATGATTGAAAGTCTGTTGTTTTGTTAGAAACTTAAAAAAATGGCATTTTCTTTAATTAGAAACTTTAGAACAAATGAGCCCTCTTGTGTATGAGATGAGTAGTGCACCCTGTGAAGTAATGAGCAATTTTGTAAAGCAACCGAAACATCAATGTAATTTGGATGAGAGTGACAATGAGCTAATGTCTCAATTTACTCCCGGAAAAAAGTCTGATTCTCTAAATTGTTGAATATTTTTGTTCCTATTGAATTTGGTCCGGTTGTTGTTGTTTAGCACACCAGCGCTAAAGCCTCATCATGCCTTTTAGCAAAATGCAATGTTACAAAGCCTGGGTCTGGGGGTCCACTGAATCCGGGAGCAATGGGGGCGTTAGAGCGTCTTCCCTGGAGTGGTCTACCCGCAAAAGTCCCGCATCAGACAGGGAAATCCTTTTTCACCCTGCTGTAGATCTTCAAAAACATGCGTAGACATCTTGTCCGAACTTACTTTCTGTACTTGTACAGGTGATGAGCTCAACAAATGGAGAGCTGAACACTGACGACCCGACGGCAGGACACTCCAACGCACCCATCACTGCTCCCACTGAGGTAGAGGTGGCTGATGATACCAAGTAAGACCCCTGTCGGTCGGGCTCCGGTTCCAATCATCCACAGGACTGTTTTAGGAAATCCTTTATCAAATTAAACACATTTAATGACTGTAATGTGGTGTTTACTATTCTTTTTGAACATATCGGCTTTCCATGCTACATGAATTTCCTTTGAACCTAAATTATGTTCTTTCCTGCAGGTGCTGTTGTTTTTTTAAAAGGAGGAAGAGGAAAGGCCTCCAGCGCCACAAGTAAAGAGAAGACTTCACAGGGAACTTGAAACTTTCTGGACACTGTCAATTATTATTTGGAATACAGGAATCTCCCAATCTTTTTCTCTCTCTCTCTCTCTCTCTCTCTCTCGCTCGCTCTTTCTTTCTCTCTCATCTTTGTCTCTCTGTGCTGCCTTGCTACAGATGATTAAAGAAATACTGTCAGATGTTTTAAAGGAATGCTGTTGTCCTAGAGACTTAATGGGTGAAACAACAGACCTGCGCCTTTAAATAATGAAAATAAAGAAACCTTTACAATACCTGCATAATAAGGTGGGTTTGAGAGAACATTAAAATCTATTACAACGAAACGTGAATACCGCAACGTGAATATAAAAAATAGACTGTTTGAAACAGTTGTATTCTAGATTCCATACAGAACATTTACTGTTCAAGCCATTGAATTGAAGGGACTGCCAATGAATCCAGAAAGAAATCTGTTCCGTAGAAAACTGTCCTTGTGGGATCAAGGTAAGAGACAAGAACGAACTATACTAATCAGAACTCTGGAATCAGAGCCCGCAACAAGAAGCATTTCATCTAAACCACATTTGGAGGATTATTATGGTTTTATTTTCTTTTTTGGTTGTTTAATCCTCAGCAACACCATGGATTTAAAATAACTTTTAATTTCATGTCGTAGTGTTCTGGAATTTTTATTTCTCCTGCTTTTATTTTGTTTGTCAATGTGGACTTTGTAGCACAGTCACTGGCCTCAGGTACTGTGGAATATTGAGAGAAACAGGTATTAAGCTGTATTCTTATTGCACTTTTGGAAGAAAAAGTAAAGAGAAATTCTAGGTTTTAAATTAACAAACAAAAACACCTAAATAAAGACTGATCTAGGAAAAGTCCTGTAAAGGCTTATAGCTGATTAAAGGTCGAAATGTTGTCAATTTACATGAACAAGTTGTGTTTCAGTTTTATTTCTAAAATCAGAGTAATTTACCAGGAAATCATAGTTTGTGCCTTTCCAAGTAAAATGTTTAAAGCCCTAGTAAGTGTCCTGCAATTACATTTCCTGAACTTTTTCAAAATGTTTCTCATTTACTTGCGCGTGTACCGTTGGTGGTTTTGATAGTACGGCCTGATGTATAACATGCCCATTGTTTGCTTCTCTGTTGAGGTACTACAGTCATCATCACCACAACTACATTCTGTCTGTTTCCTCTGGGTTCACAAGGGATATTTGCAATGCTGGAGTAAACTTAGCCGGGTGCCCTATTTAAAACAAAGGCAAGATTTTTAATTGTGCATTGCCAGCTAACCAGTTCTAGTTTATGATCGCAGATCAACGATATAGGCAGCAAGCAAGAATGTCAAGTATAGTTTTAAAAATTGAAATTAAGCATCCGCAGATAATTTGTATTGAATATAAACCTGTTCAACTTTGGAAATCCTGGCTGCTGTAGTCCTGTACGTTGTTGCCTGAACGTATGAGAAGATGTTTGACAATAATGTTTTTGTCGTATTACTTCACAAGAAAAGCTTCTTGAACCACCTGGATTTTAATACTGTATTGACCAATGGGAATACAACATTACATACAACATTATTTTAGAATGTTCCCCATTACATGTTATCTTTTTCTGAAGAAGCAAACACGAGTGCATTTAGAGTTTGCTTAAATAGGGTTGCTTAAAAAGAAAAGACTAAAATGTGCAAATTTATAAACCTCTCAATATGAGACATATTGAAACTTTATTTAAATGTTTCCCTGGACTCTGTGTTATGACTAGATTAAACAAATTGCTCTTTAATTTAGTGTTGCTCCCCAACATAAATTGCAACAAAGCATATCTGTTTGTATTTTTAAGCTATAGCCATGGCCAAAAGTTTTGAGAAGGACACAAGTATTGGTTTACACAAATTCCCTGCTGCAGTGTTTTTAGATCTTATTGTCAGATGTTACTATGGTAAACTGAAGTATAATTACAAGCATTTCACGTATCAAATGTTATTATTGACAATTACATTAAGAACATGCAAAGAGTTGATATTTGCAGTGTTGACCCTTCTATAAGACCTCTGCAATTCACCCTGTCATGCTGTTAATGAACTTCTGGGCCACATCCTGACTGATGGGAGCCCATTCTTGCATGATCAATGCTTGGAGTTTGTCAGAATATGTGGGGTTTTGTTTGTCCACCGTCTCTTGAGGATTGACCACAAGTTCTAAATGGGATTGAGAAGGTCTGGGGAGTTTCCTGACAATAGTCTCAGGATGCTTTACAGTCGGCATGACAGAACTGATGGTAGCGCTCACCATTTCTTCTCCGGACAAGCAGTTTTCCTGATGCCGCAGACAATAGAAAAGGGGATTCATCAGAGAAAATGACTTTACCCCAGTTCTCAGCAGTCCAATCCCTGTACCTCTTGCAGAATATCATTCTTACCTGATGTTTTTCCTGGAGTGAAGTGGCTTCTTGACTGCCCTTCATCCAAGTCTTTCCCTCACTGTGCGTGCAGATGCACTCACACCTGCCTGCAGCCATTCCTGAGCAAGCTCTGCACTGGTGGTGCCCCGATCCTGCAGCTGAATCAACTTTAGGAGATGCTCCTGGCGCTTGCTGGACTTTTTTGGGCTCGCTGATGCCTTCACAACAATTGTACCTCTCTCCTTGAAGTTTTTGATGATCCAATAAATGGTTAATGTAGGTGCAATCTTGCAGGTAACCATTATTAACAAAGGAAGAACAATGATTTCAAGCCCCACCCTACTTTTAAAGCTTTCTGTCTGTTATTCTAACTCAATCGTCATGACAGAGTGGTCTCCAGCCTTAACATCGTCAACACTCTCACCCGTGTTAACGAGAGGGTTACTGACATGATGTCTGCTGGGCTTTTTGTGGCAGGGCTGAAATGCAAATAATTGCAATTCATCTGATCTCTCTTCATGACATTCTAGAGTATAGGTATAATTGCAATCATAAAAATCTAGGCGGCAGACATTGTGAAAACTAATATTTGTGTCATTCTCAAAACTTATGGCCATACTCAAATAATACTCAACCCTGAAATGCATAGGACATACTCATATAAACATTCTACAGATTGTAATGACGGGATGCTGAATATCAATCTTTATTATAGTCTGTTATTTAGTCTGGGTTATCTACAGAGTCAACATGTTATTTAAGCTTTTTCAGTGGAGATGAAGTAAAACATACTACACAATCAACAGTGCATGTTTTTATTTGTTTAAAAGCTGACTTTACATGTGTATAAGAAAAAAGAAGAAAGCCATTTAATTACACATCTGCCAGCTATAAGCATCAGATACATTTTAACACTACTATGAAAAATCTGCCAATGACGTGTTGCTTTTTGGTTTCTACAGGACTGGAAACCCTAATTAGAGAAAACCTCTTTTGTTTTGACGGGCTGGGAGGGGGTCCAGTGAAAAGAGACTCAGGCATGCATCTACAAATGCAGACTCAAGTTTTTATATATTTTAAATCTCTTTTTTGACCATTTAGAGAAAAAGATCATTATCGGACTGCCTGTCTGTACACAGCCATATACCCTTCGTCAAGTGTCCTTTGTTTTAGGATTAGATCAGGCTACCTCCTAGAATCTATGCTAAATCGTTTCAGCTGATCAAGCAGTGGACCAGCTTGATGTAATCCCAGTTTTGCTGATTTAAGATTCGTAAGAATATTGTCGAGTGTGTGTTTGGAGGGGTCCAGCACAATGGAAAAGCCTGAGATGATATGTTTTGGGGGGGTTATGTGAGGAATCCTTTTATTTTATCTGATTTTCCCAGTGCATTATAGTTAAGTCATGTCTGACCCACTGCTCTTTAACAAGCGGTCTTTACCCATGTTCCAGCGCTTGTCTTACGCAGCCGGTCACTTTCTGAACGACCTTTGTGCCTCGTTATGGTTCACCTACCTGCTGATCTACTACCATTCCGTCCTTGGGTTCAGGAGCACCTATGCAGGTGTATTGCTGCTCATAGGTCAGATAGCGGATGGCATCAGCACGCCCCTCGTTGGTATTGAATCTGACCGCAAAGCCGGATGTGCGACATATGGCAAAAGAAAATCATGGCATTTAGTTGGTAAGTAGCAACAACCTGTTACTAAACCTCTGTTGTAATGGTCAGCTAACTACTGGGGTAGGGCTTGAACCTGTTGGAGATGTTCACCCCTGTGCCCGAGAGAACCAAAAATGATGGTAAAGAATTACTACTACACATTTGTTGTGTGTTAGAGGACTGCATTCCTGGTGGGGGCCAGGCAATATGTTCATCTGGGGATGAAGGCTTTTAGCACAGCGTGGAGGTAGAGAGGGGCATTTAGTCTTGCTTAGGGTGCTTTGGCAGTTTCTTGCAGAGAAACCTCCATCCAGGCCAAAATAATAACCCACCCAGCAAAATAAAAAGCATTGCAAATTATTTTCCATCTTAGTTCTTTTTTTTTTTTTTTTACAGACCTTTTAAGTATTATATTCACAGATTTTTTTTTTTTTTTATCTTCCATTACCAATACCGTTCACATATCTACCAAACCCCAGTCCCCCACTATCCATCTTTTTCAAATTTTTCAGGTTTCTATTTTTAAATATAAGATAAACAAACTAATATCTTTGTTCAATTTAAAATATTTTTAAGAGATCTTTTGAAGTACCCTCTGCACTTCCTTTGCAAACCCCCAGGTGTCCTCAGACGCACGGTTGAATGCTCATGCTTGAGCAACATTACAGGCCAGCACTGTGGTCTTGTAATAGTTTCAAGCTTCAACTGGAAGCCTGTGTACAAAAACCTGTTTTGAGAGTGTGGGTGAAGAGTACTACAATGTGTAGTATAGTATTCTACAGTCCTACACATGATAAAATAAAAACTACAGTGCAAAATATTATTCTAAAGTAAAGGAAATACTAACATATGTTGAGAAGTATATTGCACAAAAACATGTAGTTCAGTTTATGAATGTGAGACCAGTTTTAACCTCTTGATCATCCTCTGTCACCCATATCGTAGGCTTTTTGAAAGAGAACAGACAGAGTTGGATTTTAATCAGTAACTCCAGGATTACAGTGGGTGGCTGTTGGGGACAAGGAGAGAATTGTTCTAAGTAGGGGTGCCCAGCTTTAGGTTTTAAAATCCAACAAACTAATCCTAGTTTAAAATCATAATATTATGCAGTATTACACTGTATTATTGAAAAACTAAGTTAAAGGTGGTTTAATCTTTTAATGTCGGGACTGGCTCATTAAATATAATTACAACAGGCTCATATTACTTTGTACTGTGATTTGTCCACATATGTCTCCATCATTTTAGAAAAATTGTGATGGGTTGAATGGTTTCTCCCCTAACTTAATTCCATTTCCTTCTACCCTTACAGTCACTGTGGTTTCTCCCCTAACTTAATCCCATGTCCTTCTACTCTTACAGTCACTGTGGTTTCTAACCTAATCCCATGTCCTTCTACCCTTAGAGTCACTGTGGTTTCTCCCCTAACTTAATCCCATGTCCTTCTACCCTTACAGTCACTATGGTTTCTCCCCTAACTTAATTCCATTTCCTTCTACCCTTACAGTCACTGTGGTTTCTCCCCTAACTTAATCCCATGTCCTTCTACCCTTACAATCACCGTGGTTTCTAACCTAATCCCATGTCCTTCTACCCTTACAGGTACTGTGTGTTTACTTGTGTCCTTCCCCTTCATCTTTAACCCGTGCCTGGGCTGTGGTGACAACACTCCTCAGTGGGTAGGGCTCATCTATTTCATTCCCTTCATCGTTGTCTTCCAGTTTGGCTGGGCTGCCATCCAGATTTCCCACCTGTCCCTTATCCCAGAGCTGGTGTCCAGTGAACAGGCCAAGGTGGAGCTCACCGCCTACAGGTGAAATGAATAGGCTACTTTAGCCAGTTAGTACGTTTGCAAATGTCCAAAGACTCCATTGAGTTGGCTATAATTCCCCTAAATACTAGAAAATCTCACGATGAAGTTAATGACATACTATACAACATTGAACCATCTTTCTCACTGTAGATATGCGTTCACGGTGGTGGCGAATATTACGGTGTTCGCCGTGGCCTGGTTACTCTTTAACTACCAGGCGCAGCCGACTGTAGGTACCCGTGTCACAAACAGCCTGGGTACTGTAGACATCCCCATATTCAGGGTAAGACCTGTGGTACCCACCGGGCGTAGAATCTGAAGCATCAAGTGGTCAATTCTGGTCCCGGCGAGGAGAGTCGGTCCAGTTGCCAGGCAGCAAATTGTGCTTATGATACCTGAATGTGCTTGTAAACCTGATTATCACATTGTCATATTGTTTTTTCCCAGGACCTTTCCTTCATTGTGCTGGGCATCGGAACACCTTTCTCTCTTTTCTTTCATCTGGGAACCAGAGAAAGAGTTGCTCACTTGGAAGAGTCAGGCTCCCAGGACAATGAGAGTAGTCCCCTGATCTCCCCGACTCCTCACAACGCTGCACCCCAATCTCTTCTCCGGTGGAAACATTGGCTGAATGAGCCTTCATTCTACCAGGTACCTTTGAGTCCTGTAAAGGAATTTGGTTTCCGTTGTATTTTAAATTCCTTACATATTGCTTCCTCTTTTGTCCCAGGTTGCGTTTCTGTACATGTGCACCAGGTTGATAGTCAACTTGTCCCAGACATACATCTCGATGTACCTTGTTAACTCTTTGCTGCTACCGAAGGTACGGTGTCATAAAGCATTCAATCCTTGGAGAAGCATTGGATTTTTGTCCCTTCCTTGTAATGCCCTTCACTGATGAACCCTTACGTAGCATACTGTAATGCTGATTTGCCTGTTAAAGTAAAGGCAAATAAAAGACAATCATTCCATGATTCATAACCTCTCTTCCAAATAATTTGTGGTTGTAACAGGTATGGACGGTTGGCCTGTTTTCTTATTTTTCAGAACTTCATCGCCACGATCCCTTTAGTGATGTATGTTAGCGGGTTTGCGTGTTCCCTGGTCATGAAGCCAGTCAGCAAGCGGATCGGCATTAGTGTGAGTTTTGCCAGAGATTTTTTTAATCTGGGGAAAATAAAATGTATTTTTTTTTTAAACAATCACCTTTTGAATGAGGTCATTTCCCCTCTCTTCAGGTGACCTATTTGCTAGGTCTGGCGCTGATCCTGGGCTTTTCGTCCTGGGTGTTGGTGGACACAAACATGGGGAAAGGCATCTATGGTGCCGCTGTAATGCTTGGTGCCGGCTCGGCCACCATCCTGGTCATGTCACTCTCCATGACGGCCAAACTGATTGGAGAACAGACCGTAAGAGGCCACTGTTTGTTACAGAGGATTTTCCTCTGGTGTTGTCACCATGTTTCTCACCTCGGTGAGTAATCAACTCCGACATTGTTTTGCAGCAAAGTGGGGCCTTTGTCTACGGGGCGATGAGCTTCACAGATAAGGTGGCCAATGGCTTTGGTGTGATCATAATTCAAAGCCTACATCCCTGCATGTAAGTGGGGACCAGATTGGGGTCTTTGCCTCAACAGCCCTCCTTAGCGTTGCCTTGTGGAACTCAAGAGAAACGTAAAGCAACCTGTGTTGAGAGGCCCTAGTGGTGCAGTTTGTATGTCAATGCTTTGTAGTTACCTGCGACGTTGCACGTCCAGGATATGAGTGCTGCACACTGATTCTCCCAGGGATATCCCGCGGATGGCAGTGTGATTGGCAAACACCATCTGGGTTTGAAAGGCTAGTAATCAAACATGGTTCCCTTACCTAATCAGAAACTGGATATAACAAAATTGGGAATAAAAAAAGAATTATTGGGTAACAGAGAAAAGTGAATAATTCTGCTTTGCTTTGTGTTGTAAACAGCTCACAAACCAGCTGTCCAGACAGTGTGTGGTTCTACCGGGATGTCATGGTGATTGTGACAGGGGGTGTGGGCTTAGCAGCAGCCGTTTCCCTCGGCAGCCTACTTGTCTGGCCTACTAGGATCCGCCAAAGTAAGTCATGAGTATCGACTTGCTGGAAGATAGTGTATGGTTGAGTTGTAACTTACTGCTTTCTATTCCAGTCTCAAATTAATATCAGGTAATCTGTGAAAGATCAATGTATATATTGAATATATATATCTATAAGTGAACGGGTAAAACCATTCGGCAGCTTGATGGTATTTAGCTAATATACTTGCACGTTTTTTTCCTGCCAGTTTGAACTGCTAATTCTATTGTGGCTTTTGACAAAAAATGTTTAATGAATTGAATAAAGCCACGCCTCCATCTAGTGGCCAAATTCTTAACTACACCTGATATTTCACACTACATTGGTTCACTGCTTGAATAAATCTGTTCCTGAAACTTTTTGTAGCACCCCTAAAGCGTATGTTTTTGTTGTAACCAAAGACAAACATTCCCAATCCAACTCTAAGTCATGTGTGCTTGCGTGGGGGGAACATTACAATCTGTTGAGGGTAGGCATAATGTCCGAGGTTTATTAATACGGTCTCGTCTTTACACTAATTGTTATCACTAGCTCTGTCTGCACTCCACCCAGCTGGGATGTGAGACTGCTCTATGTATTATCTGAATGTTCCATTGCAATGCATGTTAAAAACGTTCTTATATTTTGCTTACTAGCAAGTCTAGTATGGCTAACACAGTCACGTTAATCAGTCTATATAACAGCCAAATTAAACAAAACTAGTTCGTAAAAAATGCTGCTTAAACTACCAACATTTGGGAGGATTCGTCAGCATAGTGCCACTTGCATCCTAAGAGCAACCTTGTCGCAGGAATTCATCTCCATAACTCAACACGTTTGGTCTGAAGAGCCTAAAAATGGATGCAGAAATAAATCAGTTTTAGCTACAGTAGCTAGCAAAGTTGTTCCTTGTTGAGCCTTCTTTCACAATGTATTCAATGTAGGTTTGATTCAGCTTTAACTTTATTGCAAGGACAGTCTGCATTGGTAAGGCACATATTATAATGTACGTTTCCAATATATTGCTATTATATACTGAAATTTGTATACCAAGGCTTTCAGCAAACTATCAATTTAAAATGCACTATGTAGTTCCTATGATTTTTCACTCATAGATGTCGCAAGTACCTCTGTCCAGATGGAAGCAGAAGAAAGTGGATGAGCAGACAACCTTCAGTTTACCATTTGGACATGCAAAGGGATCCTAACAGCAAAATAAATCTGCACCTTAATACCCCTGGCAACTATCACAGTTTAAATTCTCACTGATTTTCGACTCTTGTATCTATGCATCCTTTTCCACTAAAGAGGTTTATATTTACTTATTTACTGAACATGAAACATATTAATGAAAAGAAAGAAACTATATAAGAAAAGCAACAGCTGGGGTGTCAACCACAAGAATTATTTGCTTGAATCATGTTCTACCCCTCAGAAAGAAGATTGTTACAATTTTAAAATCTGACACTTTTATAAGACTTTTTGAAAATAAATTATGATCCCTGTACCAAACTTGGCTGCTTTTACTGACATTGTTTTGCTAAGTTTGTCCAGTAATGCATTGTAAACACTCCATACAAGACAATGCCTATGGCTGAAAATTGTTGGATTGTATAATTTATTGCAGCAATAAATTACAGATAAATTACATTCAGCAACACTGAATTGCACTGTAAACTTTGGTGCTTTATTAATGTTGTTTTGTTTGTATAAATCTGCCATTTCTCCACCCAGTCTTAGCTGAGTAAGCACAACTTATTCTTACTCTTGAGTTTAGTAATCAATGGTAGCCGGATTTGCTAATAACATTCAGTCATGAACAGCCAATACTTTGAACAATGGGTGTACTTATGATTTCACTTGACTTCAGTGGATAGTATCATGCAAGAAGTCTTAAATAATCTTCCAAATATAACATACTGAGCGAGAGAGAGAGAGAGTACATTGTATTTTGGTGTATGTGTATAAACTGGGTGCTTAGAGTCCTGAAGGCTGATTGGCTGGGGTACATGAGACTGTATACCACGGGCGTGACATCACATCACTTTATTGTGCTCTAACTGTTGGTGTATAAGAGCAAAAAGGCATCCTGGGGGTTTGTGATGTAATCCCAATGAACCACAGCTGTGCCCTCTGTAGTACATTTTATTTGTACAAGGGAGCACCATTGCTTGACAGCTTCAGCATCTTTGAGTTGCAGTAATTCTTAATCCTGCCACAAATGCTTTGGGATCTACAAAGCATAATAACTCGCTTTTAAACAAGGGAGTTGGCTTTTGAAAAATCTAATGTATGCCAACATTTTGAACGAATGCATTCATGGATCATTTATATATTTCCCTTCTTATTTCTGTTGTACATATGTAAACATTTTTGCAATGTAGCTGTCATCCAGGTATGTTAACCAATACAAAATTAGAATAAACATTTAACACAAATCGTGGACACTGATGAAATTGCCCTGATGCTTTGTTTCTGATGAGAATTGAGATTCATATCTCCGATGAGTCAACATGTATCTCTCCCATATTTCCTGAGGGAGTTGAGACCATTCATCATCAGTCACATGCTATTTTCCACAGGTGGGCTCACTGGGTAGCAATCGCAATTTTCCAGATTGCATGTTGGATTTATGTGGTTGTAAGGTTGAACTCAATGTCGCGAGTCCCACATTGTAACCATTTGGGAAGTACAGTCAGTCAGGTCCAATATGAAAGGTTGTTATGAAACATAATCAAGAGAAGCAAATAGAGAAAATGTCCTTTAATTATTCCTCTGTGAGGAACTGACTGATTCCCCAATGCAGTGTTTAGAGATGCGGTCTTGGGTAATTTGGAGAGCAGGCGTCATCGCTGCTTGTTAGTTGAACCACTAATTGGAGTCTGTGTTAGCAATTGGTAGGAGGTGGGAGGCGGTAGCAGTGGCGCACTGTGAGTGGTCCTCTCAGGGGCTGTAGATTTGGAACAGTGATGTAGTGAATGCACACTACACAAGGCTTGTCCAGGACTGGCAACCTTCTCATTTTTCATCTGTCCGTGACCAAGTTATTTGTAAGATAAAAATTGTCATTGTCCTATTTTAGTGTTTTTCATACTGTGTATCAGGATAAATCTACACAGTATTCTTCACTAACAGCTGTAAATGGCTCCCTCAATTGGTGTGTGTTCAGTTGATTTATGGAAAATGAACCTCCTCCTACCAAGAAAACATATATCCCACATTAATTTACTTGTCAACTGTAGGTCTCCTTGTTAACTACTGCTATAATGCTTCATTCAGGAAGGCTATTTAATCAGTGGATAAATCACATTGAAACGTGGCTCTTTCTCATTAATGTGTCAGATTTACCGTAAACTACCTCATACAAACCATTTAATTGTTTTTTTAAAACCCACAAATACATACCTCCAATGGAGTCGGAGGGAGTCTGACAAACAGATTTGGTTTATTGCTATACAATTCATCTCTTCTGTTAGTGACCTGCTGTATTACAGTTGGTGCTAGTTTTTATCATAGTATCACATTAAAAACCATATTCTTGACCATAAGAACTACTGGTGTCCAATATTCCTATGCCCTTTTGTGTTCTGTGGCCATTCAAAGCTATCAAATGTTCTCAAAAATATGTAATTATAGCCAACGTCTCAGTGCCTCAAGATATTTCCTGACTTAAAAACAGCAACTTGACATTTACATGAATTGTGTCCTAACATAACTGTGGCAAGTCATGACGGCTGCTTCTGCTCTTGGATCTGTGACATATACTGACCTATTCCTTGTGGGGGCCATATTGTGTTCAGTTTGAATTTAGTTGGCCATGAAGGACCTAGCATTAGACAATGGACATATGGGTCCCGTTTCACAAACACAGATGAAGCCTAGTCCTAGATTTGTTTTTTGTCCAGGACTGGGCTTAAAATGCATCTACAAATACCTACCCACAGTGTTATTTCATGTATTTGTTGATAAGCTTTCATAGATAGCAACTCTCCAGCAACATAGTATGGGCTGTTACCAACCTATATGGCCACAAATGTTTCATAACGGCTAAACCTCACCTATTTCTGCAATACATATGTATTGCTTTTTTATTTTGATTAGCTCCAACTCATCAACATCAGAAAACTCTGGCCAACTTGTAAGGTCCTACAACATTGGACACGTTGTGAGTTTGCCTGGGTTTGAGAATGTTAATATTGCTTTTTACAAAGATTTTCCAACCTAGCCTAGCTAACAAAAAGTTGCCATTAGGTGGTGAATGCTGCAAAAGCTTAACTGATTACCTAAAAACAAATGCAGAAGGTAACACATTAACATGTACTTTTCTATTTGACTATTATGTTTTGTCAAGTTTTCTGCTTCACATCATGGTAAATATTTACTCACCTTTATGGTGATACACAATGTGATTTCTCCCCATGTAAAAGGGGTGAATTAAAAGAACATTATGCTTAATTCAAAACAAATCTCTCTGTCAGCCTCCACAATATTGTGAAGACAATATTATTGACTTTTTAACTTCAGTTTTATATGTGAAAACTGTACATGTACTGCAGAATAAAATAACTTGGTTTTAAAAGTTATGGATCTTGCCTGAAACAGTTTTTCTCCACTAGCCAAGGTCCTAGAGATAGTTTTCCCTGTTTTGGATCCTAAATGTGTTTTGTTATGAAGACTTACATACTTACATACAGTTTTCTAGCCAAGATGTGTCTTTCTAAGATGGGGTGATGAACTTACAACTCTGCTTTTTCTATGTGAAAATAGAAATGTCAAATGTTGAGCATTCCCTTAACATTTTGAAGTTGACATATAGCTAATACATATTGTATTGTATAACATAGTGTAATCATTGCATTCTGTTTCTAAACATAGTTGAAGCTTGACAGAATTGTCAGAATTAAATATAAGCTAAAATGTTCGACATGACAAGCATTTTGAGGTTGATAAATAACTTCTGACTGAAGCTAAGCAGTCTACACAAAACAATGCTGATCATATTGTTGTGATCTTGATGTTACTGCATACTGCATCAATGCATAATTGTGAATAGCACAGTTTGATATTGTAGTTGCTTTTTGGGTGAGTGTGTTTTATTGATAAGGCAGAAAAAACTGTACTTTATTATTGTTACACATGACAGAAAGACACATTTGCAGTTTTAAAAATAAAATCTTTCAGCATTTAAAAGCAGTTCACAAAGAAAAGAAAAGGCCAAATAGTGTTTTCATTATTTCTGTTTACCTTTATTTAAAAGACAAGTTATAAGGAATACATTTTTTATATATGAGAACAGCCTGTACATAATACACATGTCTGAATGATTTGTGTATAGGATAAAAACATTTAACAATATCATAAAATTATATAAATATTTCAGAATTTAAAAACAGTTTAGAGTGAAAAACCAACACATAGCCATCCATCACAAACACGTCTTCAAACAAAACCTCCAGCAGTGGTCTAAATTAAAGGGAACAAGGCATTTAGCCTTGAGGTCATTTTGCATCGTATTCCACTTTTGGGGTGGACAAATAGTTCTGAATACTTAGTATGTACTGTAGAGAGATACAGTCAATTGCAAAATGATTGGAACCCTGTTAAAAAGGTTTATTCTAAACAGCAAAAACAGGCTGTATTAAATAAGATTTGTAAGTAGCTATATTCTAATTTTCTAACATGAAGAATATGTTGCACTTCTAATGATTGACGGGAACAAACCAAAATGGCACATATCTCAAATTATACTTATTTCTCTAAAAATACTGTTGGCACCTTGGTTTTCTGTATTTTGTGCCCCTCACCTTGGAAGGATAAAAGCACTGAAAGTTTTCCAGTGGCACCGATAATGGCGCTGTGTATATGTTATATATTATCAATGGTTAGAAGGGGTGAAGAACGCTTTACTTGCTATTGGAATAAGTAAAGACATTAGTCAAGGTTTAAAATTATGAATGTTTTGCCTCCAGATATGGGCTGTGCAAAGAATAACTGGATTAGGAATTGATATCTCTAGATTTATAAAGACTGATTAAAGTGCTAACAGTGTAGTGTTGACAATTCTTATACTTTTAAGACAAATGAGCCACACGTCAAGCCAAAACAAGACTTTGTGAATGTCAGATATAGATCGACATCTTTTAACTTTTTCTCAAGTGGCCTAACACTTTTACACAGTACTGTAGGTCATCAAACCCTGTATAACGTTGTTATATGGTCTCTTATCTCCATCCTAATAATGTTCTTTAATATTTACTCATTTCAAATTAAGAAAATTGATTTGTAGGAGTTAAAACAATCTCATATGCTTGCAATATTGTTTGAATTATTGTTTGAGTACTTGCAGAGATTGTAATCGGTTGTGATCTTTTAAAATACAAAATTTTGTTGGTGCAATGTTGATTTGTAATGTTAAGCAGGACATTAAAACAAATTCAATCATAATATTATATTAACTATAAGAAGTCCCCTGTGTTCTACCACCAAGTTGCTCGCATTGCTCTTGTTTGCAAACACTTTTGATCTGTTGATGTGTCCCGAATATTTGTGTTATTTTCTGGTGAGTTGTGGAGGATTTCAGTGACTTCTTGAGTGGAGTTTACAATTGTGTTTTGGGAATGACCCGATGGCTTTTTTGTGGGCACAACAATTTCTCAACTTTTATCCTCCCCTTTGTAACTATGAATGTTTTTCTGGTTGAGGAAACCTCTCTTCATGGAATGGTTGTCACAATATCACCACACTGTCCTGACGAACCTCTGAGAAGTTGAGAGAAAGAGCGAATTAGAGGGAAAAGGTTAGTGTCGCATGTCATTATTTTCAGGGTAAGGATAGGTTGGGATTCATTGTGGATGGCCAAAGAATGCACATTTGTTATGATGCCAAGGCAGCCAGCAAATGTCTAGATCAGACCTGCTTGGAGCTGGAATTCAAACAGTCATGGAACATTTACTACAGTATCATTACTCCAACCTACACACAACTGCATGTGTGATCCTACAACAGCCTGTACACTTTGTTTTCAGGCTGTGGTCGTCGGACCTGACTTTTTGAGGATCTTCAGTCAGCCAGAGTGGCAGATGTGTTGAACACAGTCCGTGCATGTACATGTCTAATGGGGTGATCGTGGCAGGCATCACTGATTACATCACTGTTTAAAAGAGTAAGATTCGATTTAGGATTTTTGTCATCTGAGCTTCTTGGGAATTTGTCATCAGAGCTTCTTGAGTAATACATTGTTGTTTTGAATTATGTGCAGTGAAAATAATTATGTGCAGTGAGAATAAACAAAATCCAGAAACGCCACCACCTTCTCTGTGCCCAAGCTGATTTAAGATGGACTGAGGAAGTGGAAAACTGTCCTGTGGTCTGACGAATAAAACATTTAAATTATTTTGGGGAATCATGGACGGCACACAGTTCAAAATCCAGCATCCGTGATGGTGTGGGGGTGCATTAGTGCACATGGGATGGGTTTCTTGCACATCTGTGAAGGCACCATTATTCCTGAACATATGCATTTTTTGGAGCCACATCTGCTGTCATCCAGACCACGTCTTTTTCCGGGAAAGCCTCGCTTGTTTCTGCACAACGATGCTAAACCACATTTTGCATGTATTACACCAGCAAGGCTCTGTTGTAAAAGTGTCTGGGTGGTAAACAGGCCTGTCTGCTTTCCTGACCTGTCACCCATTTGCTGCATTATGGAACAGAAAATACGACAAAGGAGATCCTTAACTATTAATTAAACATTTCACTTTAAAACTACAGCAATTGGTCTCCTTAGGTCCCAAACACTTACAGAGTTTTGTTTAAAGAAGAGGTGATGCAACACAGTGGCAAACATGCCCCTGTCCCCACTTTTTTGAACTGTCATCCAATTAAAAATGTATTTTTCCAAAAACTATAATATTTTTCAGTTTTAACATTTGATTTGTTGTCTTTGTATTATTAATTAAATACAGGAATAAATGATTTGCAAATCATTGCATTTTGTTTATATTTGCATTTTACACAGCATCCCAACTTTTTGGGAAACAGGGTTGTACTATTAACATTCTTAAGTTATCTAACATTGGTGACATAATTATATCAGTTGTAGATTGACTTCTTGTAGTGAAGTTACTCTGCAGTAGACCCCACAGTGAAAGAAAACAGAATCTTCTCTTGTTGATTTTAAATGAATCTTGTGTTTAAACAAATGTTTTCCAGTTTCTTTAGCAACCTCATTTTAAATGACCTAGTTTGGGAAACCCTCGGGTAGATGCTAACTGAGATGCCTGACCCAATATCAGGCTCTGAGACACTGTGCTTTGATTGATGTCATTGGCTGGTTCAGCTCACTTTTATTTTTCATCACAACATTTAAATCAAGTTTAGTTGAAGAATTCATGTTTGGTTTTAAGAAGGGAGTCTGAATGATCCAGCATTGAATCTAGGCTAATTTTGATAATCTTATGCTTATCTCTGGTCATTTATTTAGAAATTTTAAAACCAAGTACAGCATATTGTTAGGATATTGGTATCTTTGACCGCGTAAGAAAGCATTACATGACAGGGAGAGAAGCCTTCGTCCTGTCCGTGCACATTCTGCTGGTATGTGGTCAAACCATTGGTCAATGGTTCAAAAGCTGGTTATATCAACACTGGGTCTGGAGGGATTGTGGAAGAAACACTTCCAATTTCACATAAAAAGAAATATTAAACCATTGTAGAATGCCTGCAGAGAAACTCGGATGAAAGCGTGGAACAAGTTTCTACATTTAAAGTACAAAAATAAATAAAATCCAGGAAGACTGCCTTTAACTGAGCCCAGCTGTGTAGTTATTATGGGTGAGATGTTGCTCTCCCCAAGGTTTCCCTTGACTGTCAGCTCTATCTGTGTTCCCCGGTCAATGCAGGGAGGAGTGGGATGGGGGGGGACAAGCCTCTCAGACCGGATGCTCTGATCATAACCTCACTGAAAGCCATAGAGCAAGGGGCTTGCAACGTTTAAAGCATGTACTCTTGCTTGTTTGAAGTAGGATTACCTTCTGGGGTCCTCTTCTTCTAACGTGGTGCTGATTATTTTTCTTAGGGATGGGTTGTTTGAACATAGGTTGTTTTGAGTTTCTGGTAATTCACACTTTTACCATATGCCTCTTTAGGGAAGCCTCCGTTCACCTCAATGTTCTGTAATGTCTTTCAGCAAATGTCTTCTAATGTGTACTAGATATACTATTCAACCACATGTATCCGTGCCTGTATGTGGGTTAGTACAGCTGGCTCAGGGGAGTCTGTCTAGCAGCCTTTGGTGGCGGTGCGGTGGTGGTCTGGAGTGTGTGTGTGTGTGTGTGTATGGTTGGAGTTGACGGCTGGCTTCCTAATCCTCCTGGTTTTACCCACTCTGTGTAGACTACCCAATCTCTCCGAGAGTCGCGCAGGGAGGTAAGGAAGGATGAGAGTCTGGGAGATGCGGGAGAGGGCTGGAAGCTGTGTGCCAGTAACTCCTGCCTGACCTTGAGACCGTAGAGTTGTGCTGAGCGTCTGTGCCTCACTGCCCCTTACATGTGTCTCTGCCCATGGAGCTTCCCAGCATCACACATATGGGCGACAAAGCGGCCGACAACGCTGTCAAATGGCAGCTGTGTTATGACATGACGGCCAAGACCTGGTGGATGGTGAGTACTGATGAAAATCACCTGAGAACGTGTGCTACTGGTTGGGAACATTACCTAAAGTCATCGTGCATATTGCCGTGGTGGAATGCCTTTGTTTAAGTTATAATTATTGATTACCACTGGTTTGGCGTCGCCGGTGTTATGATATTTGATATCTTGCTGAAGGTTTTGATGTCGATGTGTTCATCTTACAAAGCTTTTCACGGTTTAAAGACCGTCATTAGTATTATCCTTCTTCTGTGGTTTATTTTTTTCAAAATACAAAGTGTCTTTGGCCTAGGCTAAAGGTTTACACTTCAACATAAATTTAAGATACCATCACATATGTGGACAAAGCAGCAGTGAGTGAAAGTAAGTTAATTAACATTGTCTCTTTGCTGTTGTGTCCTGTGACATTATGCTTAAGTTTGTGCTTTGATCAACATTTCAGGGTGCAAGCATCAATGTATTGTACAGGCTTTGTTGATTAAATTGCATATTTCATAAATGTGTTATTAGTATATATTATCAATATGTTAATTAATCTGCATCAACTATGTGGGTAGCAGGTGTTTTTTAGAAATATGACATTTTTGACAAACTCATTTTCTTTTTTGCTGAAGAAGAAACGATTGGCAGTTTTCTCATTGCTCATCCATTCACATGTGGTGAATAGAGGAGTTCAAAATCAGCCGGTTGACATAAATGCACGTAATGTCTCTTTGTGGGAAACACCAGACATGATCTGTTCAGCTAGAAAAATATATCTGCTTTCTTACACTGTCATGTAGATCATAAGTACTTGCAAGCTGATTCCTAAAACCACTTTAATGCTCGTATTGATAGATGTTCCTCATGGTATATGTTGTGTGAGTGCTATAGTGACAAATCAGAGTGTTCATTTTGGATAACACTGGCAAATGAAGTTGGACACAGACACTTTATTTTCTGTCTTCAACATATTGGAGAAAAACATGTTAGGAAGATGAACCTGTTAACCTGGAAACAAAAACGTGTTGCGGCTATGCTGCAAGTGTGTACAACCTAAAAGCATTTATGTGAACCAGGTTACAAATAAGCAGAGATTTACAATATTGGTAATTATAAATGTAAATACATTCATTTTATACTATTCCCATTCTACTGAGCTAAGAACATACAACATTCTTTGCATATTAACTGCACAGTATATTTGTTCTAATAGGGTATTGTATATTCATGTCTGGCTCGTTTCTTTCTTCTCTCAGAGACTTTCTTTTGGAACAACATCCCCATTCTGCTTATTTATTCTTCTGTAATTAATTGAAATGTTTCTATTTTTCCCCCAACATTATAACAATGGTGATTGCTTGCTCTCCCTTACCACATTAGCCACCCGCATTTGTTTAAATCAGTTTGGCAATTTAGACTTGCTCTGAGGCCTAACTAATAACTAATCAAGATGCTGCACTTCCATTGTTTGTCACACCCTCCATATGATATGAGATCTCACTGGCTGGGGTTTCACACGATCCCCTTTATCACCATCAGCTGCTCCAGTTACCTTGTGATCCCGTCAATGTGTGTACAAAGCCGTTTTTCTACCATTACCCTTGAAGTGTGAGACTTTTTGGAAAAACTTGTCATTAGGCATTCAATTGTCAGTCAGTTTATTAAATTCACCAGATGTGGTTTCCACTGCACAAAGCTCTGAGCTGATGAGTTTTGTCCTCATCTCTGAAGTGAATCTAACCTAAAAACATCTTCTAAACGACTCCTGAGGTACTTAGCCTATGCCTGTGTGACAGCTGCATGCAATCAACAGACACAGATCTTGCTAAAGAATGACATGGATTTGGGCTTGTTGAATGGTTGCAGTCCTCAGCCGTCCCTGACTGAAGCTGAGCTGAAACCACTGGCCTTCCGTAATGGCCTGTTTCTTTATCCCTGAATAACAAAGGAATGCCCAACACCCATTATGCCCAGTTGCATGTGTGTGTAATACTGGAGCTTCCTGCCCCCCCCCCCTCATGCAAACCTCTGGCCAGGATAATTAGGAGTGGAGGAGTGGGATACATGTTGTACTGGGCTGTGGTTTTTGTGAAAGGCAGTAGAAGCCGGAAAAAAAGAGTTATGATTTAAACTGAGGAGACACAACAAAGAAGCAATTTGAATCAAGGATGTAAGAAAACGTTAATTTGCTCAAATACAATGTTTTCATGCTTTACTGCACATGCATTTGTACCTAGACGTTTAGCATTGGTGATCCGTGCAAACTTCTAGAGAATAGGAGTTCAACAACTACTAGTTTTATAAATGGGACCCTTATTTACTTTGAAATAACGGCATCCAGTTGACCACTACATTATACTGTAATAATTGCATCTATGTTTTATAATTGAGAGACACGTCACAAGTACCACTGTTTACATTGTTCATTCAGTCAAATCTGATCTACATCATGCTTCAGAGAACCAAATAAAAATCTGTAATCAAAGAAACATCCCTTTACAGTTTAGGATTTCCAAAAGTAGGGGCCAAGTGGTGGGCTGGGATTAGTGGTGGCTGTAGTGTCTAATGGGTCTGGGAAATTAAATACACACATTTACATGACCAAAAGTTGGGTGGACTTCAGGCTCACGCAGTATTACGCTATAGTTGCAGCTTTGTGTAAATCTGAATGTGTACAGGGATTTAAGACCCCCACTGTGCCACTCTGGAAGGATCCCTCCAAGGTCCTTATTACTCTGACAGGAATTTTATAGACATGATAATGACAGTTTACTTCATTTAAGGCCTTTTCATCTAACGTAAAGACTTGTTAATGACAGTTTATTTTCAGGCCGTGTACTGTAAGTCATTCAGACTAAGGGTTTCTATTGAAGAATTACTCTGGGATGGTTGAGTAAGGAATAGCAACATGAACGATGTCGCTGCAATTTAGCAACAAGTGTAACCTGATTAAATAGTATTTTGTGTAGTGCTTGACAGGCCTTTGATCATACTCTGAAGTCCTCCTACTTAATGTTCGTTCTGCGCTATCAAATGCCGGATGCTTATAGAAGCTAGTTTATAATGTATTACCCAATAATGTCCAGTGCAGCTGGCTGGGTGACACATCATGAAGAGGTCCTAACAGGTATCACATTTTCATTCCTAAATATTATTAGAAAAGATTTTACTCTTGGCTACCTTTCAGACAAGTGTCTGTACACAATGTGTCACTCTGCAACCTACCCACCAGCATGACACAGCTGACAGGCTTCTATTCTAGTGGTTTCAAATGAATGCAGAACAATGTGCGTAGTGCCTCTGCTAGAATACGTGCCAGGCGTTTTACAGCCTAACCTCATTAAAGCTCCTCTGGAGGTTGCCCTTCACCACAGAGGGCAGTAAAACGTATCCCTACGCCAGTGGATCTCCTTCCTCAGCACTTCTCCTATCCTCTGGGGGACAGCGCTGGGCGCAGAGGGACAGCGCTGGGACTGTGGTTCCCGGACATGAGTTTAGACGTCTGGAAACTGACGCAAATCTTTCCTTGAACCAGACGCTTCAACAAGGCTAAAATTAAGGGTAAAGAACTGTCTTTTGGAAAAATGGTAAAGGCCATATTCTGAATTAACGTGCACTTCTGACAGACATGACACAGGAACATATTGCCCACTTTTCTTGACGCAGTCATAATTAATACCCCCGGAGAAGCACATAAAGGGCATTCTCCAAACTACAGATTATCCCTTTCTTTTTCAGTTTCTCTGTAAATCGGCCAGTGTAACCCTCACACCATCTGGGCGATCAAGTCTTAAGGACGCACGCAACGCTGTGGCAATCCTTCCTAGTTACTGTACGGTATATCCCATGTTATCCTTATTCCTCTGATCTGGCTTCACTCAAGCCCAATACATCATTACGTGTAGAACTCTGCAAAGGATCATGAAGGTTCCAGGACGTCTTGTATAGAAAACATGTTTTATTTTTGTTGAAATTTGCTTTTGTTCACGAAGCGATCGGTAACATTCTGTAAATAATATATCTAAGGAATTAATTGGAAAGTAACACGATGAAAGTGCATCCATCCATATATGCTCATAAGACTTACCAGTGGTTAAATAAGTTCCTCAACTCTTGTTTTATAACCACGATTAGAGGAATCAACATTATTAACAGGACTTGTTTGGTAACCACTGTGAGTCACCGACACCAGATGCCAAAATGCTGCCCACTACCCATCTTTGTTCTGTCGATGGACAGGGTTCCTTTCAATAGAACCTCATGTTACATATCAAGTCTGCTGTGTCGTTTCCATGCAAATCCCAGATCCTCATAACTGGGTGGGCATACGTGAACTATCAAACAAGGAAATAGTTGCTGTTTGACTCAATTGATTCACATCAAAGTAAGAATTGCAGGACCGACCTGGAAGGACTGACTTTAAAGTATCCATTGATTATTCAGTGTTTTTGTTGTTAACCACCCTATTGTGAAATGAGAAAAGGCTACTTAGAAATTACTAGTTATCAGTATAATCAATGATGGAAATAGATTATATATATTTGGTTTTCCCAGAACAGTAAATTGCTGCTAATCTTATAGTATATGTTGTCTCGTCTGTCTAGACAACTTACCATGTCATGACTACACAGACATAAAAGCATAAATTATCTTTTATTTTCATCATACAGAGCTGTATTAATAATCATATCAAATATCTCAAATAGGTATGCTACATATTTCCCACTGCTCTTAATAATGTTCCATAGGTTATGAAAGTGAGGAATTTGAAGTGATTGATGACTTTAATAAGGGAGTGGCACTTGTTGAGTTACAGTGAGTTCATCAAGGCTAGATTGAATAAGGGATGTTTTTAGCTTAAGGACACTTGCTGCTTTACTTTGGCCTTTCTTTGCAGTTTATATTTTATCCCAGCTTTCATTAGATTGCATTTGGAGTTAGTTTAATTCTACTTACTGGAAATTGCGCATTTAGCTTGATTACGTTTTTGGATTACGTGACAGATTTGTGTGGGACATTCTAAGCACTTCAGAAAAGTTTAAATATGAGAATCTGGGTGTTTATGAAGTGCAGGTTATACTTAATGAGGGTGGTGCTAGTTTCTATTGGTTTGAGATCTGGTTCACCTGTCTAAAGATGCAGACGTTTTCCCTGGCTTTGAATTACAAACATTAAATTCAAGTGGGCACTACCAGGAATTAATTTAAATGCTTTTGTTGAGATGATACCTTCAGTCTGTTTTCAAAGGCCACTACATTTGTTAACCACTGAGGGGAGGTAAACTAACCTGTTTAACCCACTAGTAAAAATAATGTGTGGAAAAGGACCTTGCTGTTACATTTATTATGTAGTTATTTTCGTCACCAGTGGAGGGTGGTAGTGAGCCTCTTGGATTTGGATCACACCAGTCTGAAACAGAAAGACCCAATAGGTGTCACTAGACTAGGTAGTATCTGAATATTTTTCAAAAGAAAATGTTTATATTATTATTACAATTAATGTCAACCACATGGTTAGGAGTAGACTAACGGATTACCTAATAGATTTTACTTATAGAATAAATATGCAACAATTCAAGATTTTCAGTCAATTGAAATAAAGTAATTAGGCCCTTATCTATGGATTTAACATGGAAATGGAAATGTAGATATTCATCTGATGACTCCATAAAATAGACTTTCGGTCGATAGGTTAGATTTTGGTGCGTTCTATAACGAAACTAAACACAGCCACATACCCCGAGAGACTCTCTTGATTTAAATTGGCGTACTTATGGTGATTGTTTATGTGACAAGACAACTGCCTCTGAAGACTTTGGACCACCATGACGTCTCTGTAACTTCTGTCCCTTCCAGCACTCTAGCTCAGCAAAAACATTGCATTCTGACCATGCAAATAGATAAATGGCTTACATTGGCTGAGTCACTGAGTCTGCTACAAGAAGAAAAATGGTGCAACAGATACACAGAAATCTCTGTAGTAATAGAATGAGATGACTTGATTCAGGTTTGCAGGCATGCCATTGGACTCCAGTGTTAAAAGGGGACGAAGGTCTGCGTGTTTCTCTAAACCTCTTACTGTTTTCGAGGGCAAGTGGCAGCAAGGTCCAGAGTAGAATTTGAAAAGGCTAATTCATTAAAATATAGGTCAGGATGTCAGTTGAAGGGTAATTACTGTCTTGTGTATTGCACTCGTACTCTGAAAGCCAGACGTGCTAGTTTGTACTGTGCTCTGTAACTTGGCCACACACAACCTTACGCTTTGCGGTAAAATGACGATGACGCCTGAAAAGATTTCCTGTCAGATCACTCACACCCTATTTGATGCGTCTTCATCCCACTTTGCTCTCTGTAAACACCACATTTCTGCCAGATAGATTTTAAAGTCATCCATATTTCACGTTACACATTACAGTTCCTATTAAGGTAATTCATTATTGTATGTTATCCATCGTTGTATATCTGTTCAATTGGCAGAGTTTCAATATGGAGGTTTCTGATGACGTAAAGACAGTTCTTCACATAAGATAACATATCAACTGCGAAAAATAAATCCTTTTACATGCGTTACCTAATACGTACATTAGCTTATTGCAGCATAATTAGTGCTGAATTTCTGCAGAGTAATCATTTTCCAATAGCCATTAGTTTTGACTCCAAGGGGATTTGGATGATGATAAATTAAACCTCTACATAATGCAAATTGGTTGGATTCTGGAAAAGGGAGCTGACTAAGCCTACTTTGTAAAAGCATTCAGAGTTTAAGTTTACATCATTCTCTCTAGTGTTATTACCAAGAGGATTAAGGAAGACTTTTTTTTCATTGTCATTTACAATTTTCTTTTATAGATAAGTTTAGCCTCCTGAGTAAAAAAAACATGTCTATATGTAAGGTATTTTTATGTAATACGGTTTGTGGACCTAATACTAGTAAAATATGTACCGTTTAAGATTAATGTTAGAAACATTGTCGAAAACTGACTGAAAGTTTTGTTGAGTGATAGCTTCTTTTCTTTGCGATCTGTGGATGAAGACTTTAATATGGCATTAAGGAAAGCAGAGGTCGAACTGCTACAGAAGAAACTAAAGCAAATGAACACTACAGTATGTTATGTTTATCACCACATAGATCCTGAATGCGAACTGGGAACTGGAAAAATACTGGCATATTCTCTGAATTCAAGAACCTGAAAATGTAGACTAATAAAATATGGATATAATAAAATGTGAAGATTCCAAGTAAATTATATCATCTTCCTATACTAACTTTTTTTCTCCCATGACCAGTTATCAGAGTTGCCGACCAAATGTTTTTGTTAACCGCGACACAACTGCAACCATAGTATAGCCATTTTACCAGAAAATAACAATGTTATAACATTCTTTATACCAGGGATTCTTCCTTTCGTTTCAAAGTTTTCTTTCACCCAACCCTAGCACACCTGATTCCATGAGACATGTAATCCTCAAGCCTTTGAGTAGTTGAATCAAATATTTTCAGGGTTGAAACAGAAAGGTGAAAGATCTAAGAAAAGAGAATGGCTGAAACCTAATTAATAGCATATAAGGCAAATTCTAAACATGTATATTATTGTTTTAAATTTGAAGTATAACAATATTGCCATGCACTTTCCTAATACCCAGCAATTGGATCATACAGTAGGACTGGAAAGTGTCCTAGCAGTTAAGAGTATTCTGGCAGTATATGAGAGGTGACTGGATTAAATCCAAAAACTGACAAGAAACCACAGGAAAATGCTGTGGTATTTGCTCCAGACCCATGGTTACCCATGTACGTTTCTAAAGCATTAGCTAAATAACAAGAAGTGAAAACGAAATAACAGAAATATGTCGATTTCGTACGTATACAATCCATCTGCTGTGGAAGATCACAGTTTCCGCAGATGAAAGAAATTGTCCTTAAAAGGTCACTACTACCTTACTATTTATCTGTGAGACAATTAGGTTTCTGAAAAATAAAGAGTAAAACCCATGTTGTGGCATCATTGGTCAGGCTTTGAAAGTGATAAAGTAATACAAATGGCAACAAACCATTCCAGGCACTGTCAAGAAAAAGGGCTCCCTCAAAGCTTAGCACTCAAACAATTAGATCTGTGAGAAAAGCCATAGAGGCAAACAATTACTTTCAAGGAGCTACAGAGTTCAGTAGCTAGTAGTGGTAACTCACTCAACCATATCAAGAGCTATGCATTAAACTGTCCTGTACTGGAGGGTGGCAAGATTATTACCATCTGAAAACCTTTTGGACAAAACACAAAGTGGAATGTGTGCACAAGCTTGTTATTTAGCCTAAGCTTTTTTTCAAGAATAATATCGGTTGATTTACTTATTTAAGCTGCCTAGAATTTACAGACTTTGCTTTGGTCACTTGTTGGAGTTGGCCAAGTTACTTAAAAAAAAGGTGTATTACTAATTAGTGACACTGACCAAAATATGTTAACGCGACATGTCAAGTGATGTAACATCAAATTAAATAAAAGAATAACCTCATCTGCAGGCTCATCATCCTGACCCAGGGTCTTGAATTCAGTGTGTATGAGAGTCACTTGGCATGCAGGCTCATCATCCTGACCCAGGGTCTTGAATTCAGTGTGTATGAGAGTCACTTGGCATGCAGGCTCATCATCCTGACCCAGGGTCTTGAATTCAGTGTGTATGAGAGTCACTTGGCATGCAGGCTCATCATCCTGACCCAGGGTCTTGAATTCAGTGTGTATGTGAGGCAGACACTGTGTATAGTGCTTTATGAGCGTTTTGTTGAGGCCCACGTGATGAACAAAGTGGCCCATGGTAGCTGTGGGACTATACTATAGGCAGACAAACACATTATCTATCAATATTAGAAGGCACAGATACATTGTGACAAAGCCTCAGGCCTACATTTGTGCCGTTTAAACACCGACATGACCTCGAAAATGCACTGCCCCATGTCGCCAAGTTCTGTACTCAAGTACTGATTTGGATTTGGACAATTACTGGATTGGATTTGACGTGAATTGACAGCATGTTCCAGTTCCAGATGGCACAACCATTGAAGGGGAATGGACAACATTCAACAGGCCACAATCATCAGCCTGGTCAACTCAATACAGAGATCGTGTTGCGTGGAAAGAAATGTTTTTTATGATTTAGGTTGAGCAAGCATTGTAAAGTAGAGATCAAATGAAAATAAGGCATGGTTCAGATATCACACGACTAGCAGGACACCATCATCCCAACACGTTCTATGCACATACAATGTTGGTGCACGTAATTCCATCTTTGTTTCATTAACCTTGCTAGTTAAACATTTACATATGGATTAAAGTGCTGTGGTCGGTGCTGTCCATTATTTTTTTAGGGGATTGGATTGTGTGTCGGTTTAAGGATGGCTGTGTACATTCATTTAAAAATATAGATGTATTGATGCTAATATAAGTGGTTAGCTGGTTCTGCTTACACCTCATTACATCCTACATGACCTATATTATGCCCCCAGACCTCAATACATCCTACATGACCTATATTATTCCCCCAGACCTCATTACATCCTACATGACCTATATTATTCCCCCAGACCTCATTACATCCTACATGACCTATATTATGCCCCCAGACCTCATTACATCCTACATGACCTATATTATGCCCCCAGACCTCATTACATCCTACATGACCTATATTATTCCCCCAGACCCCATTATATCCTACATGACCTATATTATGCCCCCAGACCTCATTACATCCTACATGACCTATATTATTCCCCCAGACCCTATTACATCCTACATGACCTATATTATGCCCCCAGACCTCATTACATCCTATGGACAGCAGCCTAGAAAAACAAAGGCTTAAATACCTACTATGGATTAAATTGACACCATTTATTAATTAGCTTGAAGTTCGCAATTACTCACACTTGTGACGGTCATACCAGATACTGACTGGTTTTCTGCTCAAAGCCCCTACTGTTTCCCAAGGTATCTCATCAACAGATGCATATCTATATTCCCAGGTCTAACTATTTCTTTATATTACATTTAACTGAGAAAGTATGTTGTATTTATGTGTGTTTAGTTTACAATAAAATAAAATTACTAATGTAACTGAAATTAGTCTGAAATACATTTACATTCAGGTCAGAAACATATTATTTCCATAGTGTTTATAGCGGGGGGTGTCAAACCAGTTCCACAGCGGGCTGAGTGACTGCAGGTTTTTGGTACTGAACTGGGAACCTATTAATTGGTTCCCAGTTCAGAGCCAAAACAACCAGGCAGAAACCAGGCAATTAGTGACCTAATTAATCAATCAAGTACAAGGTGAGCATGAAAAACTTTAGGACCCTTCATGGAACCGGTTTGACACCCCTGTGTTAGATCCAGATATAAATCACATGTTAGATACTTTGACAATTGTATGATATTTCATTTTCAGTAGATGGCACCATGATCCCATCAACAACAGGTGGGAGAATCTCTTTAAGGCCCCCAATCAACATTGCCCTACATTTAAGCCATTGTTAGTATGTGCAAGTTAACTGAAAAACCATAGTTCTTTATGTTGTTACGTTCCCACCTCGGGCGTGGCTCAATCGAGGTGGAGAATTAAACGGCCGTGCTGGAGCACACAATGAAACCCCGACATGGACAGGGAAGAGGTGACGACCAGAACTACCCTCAGAGGTCATTTAGCGATATAAACTAAAATAATGCACAACACCCGTATAACAAACAAATAAACTAAAAAAGGGAATAAACACAAAGGTCCCTTCTCATCTACGCCTAAACCTTCCTAACCCAATCTAATCCCTATTCAGCATTCCTACCTGTTATCAAAACTACAGGGGTGACTCCCGCCTGGCTAACCTAGGGTGTAAAATATTGGGTTATCTGTGTGGAAATATAGACCCATATTTCCCTTCTCCAGGATCCAGTTTGGGTTGTAAACAGCAGGGAGACAGGCTGAAACACAGGAAAAGCACAGGGGAGCGAAAAACAACCAACAATCAACTCCTCAGGCAGACTGTGATAAAAAGGAAAAAAGCCTCTCTGAGCACTAAGCAAACCGTTTAAATGCCCAGGTCAATTAGGTGATCCTACCCAGCTGCCATTGCCCCGGACAAAAGCCCCGCCCACACTCATCGGCAGCACCTGTAAACCCCAGACACTCACACTGAGAAGCTAGCAAGGGAGAAAACATGGCACCCGTAAAACAATGTACAACGAAAAATAGACAAATAAACGTTAAAGTTACACTACAAACAGTGGTACACATACAGATAAGTAAGGAATGTGGCTGGTGCAATGATCAAAATAGCACCGTGTTTTATTTTATTATTGTTTAATTGTATGGACTGAAAGTGTCAAGTTTAAGGATCTTTTGCAATCTGCTCCAGTTGTTGGCTGCAGCAAACTAAAATAAGTGTTGCGGTTTCGGGTTTACTGGTGACCTAGTGTGAAAGCTACTGGAGTAATAGATGTTCAGGAGTAAGATAAGATATAGGGAGTATATACAAAAAAAGACTTGTAGATAATTGGTAGTAGTGAATATGGCATGGTGTGTAGGCAGGGCCAACCACAGTGTGAAGGCCCGCGTGGAAGGGATGATAGGAGAAGGGTCTATCTGATGTGAAGGGAGAAGGGTCCATCTGATGTGAAGGGAGAAGGGTCCATCTGATGTGAAGGGAGAAGGGACCATCTGATGTGAAGGGAGAAGGGTCCATCTGATGTGAAGGGAGAAGGGACCATCTGATGTGAAGGGAGAAGGGTCCATCTGATGTGAAGGGAGAAGGGTCCATCTGATGTGAAGGGAGAAGGGTCCATCTGATGTGAAGGGAGAAGGGTCCATCTGATGTGAAGGGAGAAGGGTCCATCTGATGTGAAGGGAGAAGGGTCCCTCTGATGTGAAGGGAGAAGGGAAGATCTGACCACGGAAGCTCCACCCAAACTGAATGATTTTTGTGAGTCAAGCAGTGCACAGTCGATCTAATGGACAGTTATTTTGTGTTTGTGCTAAGGCGAAGCAAATAGTTGTAGTAAAGTAATATACACTGGTATTATATTAGGAAAGAAATCACTGAAATAGCCATATAAGATATGCAATCTGTGCTGCAAATAAACATTCTAAGATGGCAATGTAAGTTAACAAAATGTGTTATGTAATTTTGGCTGCTACTGTGAGCCGTTAGAACAGGGAAGTGGTCCAATAAAAAGATAAGAGCTGAGCAACCAATTGGAAGAGAGGGAGAGTGTTTCCCTGGGCAGAGCTTCCCTGCCGTGAGCCGCAGATAGGGGGCACAGGTAACAAAGCAGATGGCAGTGTGGTTGGGTACATCTTAAGCCTGAAGACTATATCCACATAGTTGAGGATTGCTAGGATGGTCATTTTTTCTAGGCTGCATTGGTGAAGGAGGCCTTTTTTAGAGAACAAGGATTTAGATTTAGATTAGATTTAACGAGTTTTAACTTTAGACTGGATTTTGGCAATAGTGGTATCGTGTAAGAGATTTATAGGTGTTGACATGCTCTAATTCAGTCATTTTCAGGATAAGGGTGCTTGGAGGGCAGGAAGGTTGAAGTCAGCTCTCATTAAAAAAACATACCTTTGTTTTTGGTATCATGAATTTGACAGAGGTAAGAAAAGGCCTGTTGGATGTTATTAAACCTAAGTTGGGACGAACAGCCTGGTACCCCTTGAAGGGCAAGTTGTGTACATGAAGGTGTTGTCTGTATAAAGGTGGATAAGTGAGTTACCAGCATCCAGTGGGATTACAGCAGATTATATTTCTATATTGTTGCCTTTTTCCATAAACATGTGGCAAATGTCACTGGAACATTGTGGCATACTCTATATGACATACACACATTTCAGAGACCTGTTTTGGCTTGACAGCATCAGTTTTACAGGCATTGGTCAGAAATCCCATAATGTACCCTTAACAGAAGTGCCATTGCTGATAGAAGGAAAACTAATTTGGCTTCTCAAGATTTGTAAGACAACTGTAGCGTTAGATGAAATGTAATCACCTATTTTTAAGAATGTAACTATTTGTAAGAAATGTGGGTTCCAGATAGGTTTACAAATGTTATGCTTTAAAATACATTTTCAACATGAATATTTTTTTTTTGGGCAATTTCTTTTAGAAATGCTTTGTAAAGTAGCAAAGAGCTTTTGTTAATCTTTATGTACAGTGCATTTGGAATGTTTTCAGATCCTTTTACTCTCTCTTCCTTTTACTCTCTCTACATTTTTGTGTGGTAAATGTATTAGGTATATCTTTTGCCATAAATTCTTTTAACTTTGTGCATATCTTTTGCAAATGAAAAACTGAAATATCATACGTCCGTAAGTGTTATTACCCGGTGCCTTGTCATAAAATAAATATAAAAACAATTTCTTGGGGTCAATAAATGGAGACCAATTCCAGATCAGCCCAAGAGCTGACCAGAATATCATAGAAGTCTCCAAGAACCCCAGGGTAACATCAAGGGATCTATAAGCCTCTCTTTCCAAAATCAATGGTGAAGTGCATCAGTCACTTCACTTTCAGGAAGAGACTGCACTAACTATCCCAACATGGGAGGTCAGAAAGGAGGAACCCTCTGCTCTCAAATGTTTGCAAGACAACACCTGATAAAATACCCAAACTAAAAAAAGTATTCTGAACTGATGAGCAACTCCACTTCATCTGAAGTGAAGTTGTTTGGCCACACTGCCAGATGTCAGGTTTGGCCAAAACAAAACACTGCCTTCAGACAGAAGAATCAAATTAAACCAACTCATAAAGCACTTTTTACATCAGAAGTTGTCACAAGGTGCTTTTACAGATACCCTGCCTGAAACCTGAAAGCGCAAGCAACAAGAGTTGCACAGTGGCTAGAAACCTAGAAAGGAAATAGACTGTAAGGGGTGGCTAGTCATCTTTAGTTTAGTGCTGTTTTGCAGCTTCAGAGCCTTTCCAGCCAGTCATCATTGAGTCAACCATGAATTCTTTATTGTACAAGAGAATTAAAGCCATCTGTCAAAAAGCCAAACCAAACATGGATCTTGCAACCATACAATGATGAAAAACAAAGATTACAAATCTTTACATCCATAAAGGTGTAAACAAAACTTACCAGAGGTGTTCCATGTCAGTTAAATATCAAGTTTCCAGGAGCACAGTGGGCTCCATCATTGTGAAACGGAAGAAGTTATGAACCAACAACACTTACCTAAAGCTGGCAGTTCGGTCAAACTTATCGCCAAGAGCCAAAGCGCACAGCCATCACAACAGTGGAGTTGACTTGAACTTCACTTAACATTTATGGGGACACCTGAAGATCACAGTTAATACCTCACATCCAATCTGACAAATGTTCTCCTAGGAAAATGCAAGTAACTGCTCAAATTCAGGTGTGCAAAGGACACACACCCAAAAGCACTTTTACGAAGTTCTGAATAAAGGTTCTGGATTCTTATGGGTGTTTTTTTCAATAAAGTTGCATACATTAATTGTGCATAGTGATGGCAAAAGGATAAATCTAATCAATTTGAAATAAGTTCTATAACAAACAAAACAAACGAAATGTGGAGATAGTAAATGGCCCCTTGTCTAACAGAATAATCAAAACATTTTAAAGTACAAACTTTGTACACTTTATGAGGTCCAGAAGGCACAAAATGAACTATCCAGCCCTCTAATATTGGTGTTTGAAATATTGACTTATATTTTTTTTTTCTTTAGTTTCATTTCACCGTTTTACTTGGCAATTCCTGTTCTTGTGTGATCATTTTTGGTGTTGCAAATATTTGAGAACACAGTACAGTTAAGGCCACTATTCTGAACTTTATGTGGTGAAGTTTCTGGTGCACAAGTGTGCTGAGGCATTACTAAATTGGGCGCCACTCAAAATGAGAAAAGGTGCAGCAGCTAGAAAGTGCTTTCTCTGCTTATGTCACAACCTGACCCTGTCCATCTTTGTGGGACGCAGCCAGAGTTCTGTCCTCCATTTTGGAGGTTACAATATGTTACTACCCAACCTTCTTCGTTGTCCCAATTCATTTACTAATAGATCAGGAGACTTGAGCTGGTGCAGAACACATACAGACAATTGTTTGCAAACACAGAATCAATTGGAATTGCTGCCTGACAATAAAAAAAAATATTTATGACGAATACGCAAGTAAAAAGAGGCATAGTCAATGGTTAATATTGTTATGTTACAGCTTTATTCTAAAATGGATTACATTTATTTTTCCCCTAAAAAACGATAACATGAAAAAAGGTTTGATACATATTTTTAATAGATTTGGAAAAATCAAGAAATGAAATATAAACATGTACGTAAGTATTTGCAGCCTTTGCTCTATATTTAGTTGAAGCCCTTTTGGCAGCAATTACAGCCTCATTGAGTATGACGCTACAAGCTTGGCGCACTGTAGAATATGTATATACACACAACGGCAGAATAGCCAGAGACAATATATGTATACAACACAACAATGAGTTGAGCTGCTGCACTACAGCATCAATGATATACAGAGAAATTACCATTCAAAACCTTGTATTGCCGACAGCGTAATCAACATGCTCTTGTGGTACGACCACAAAATGGCGACGCCTCACCCTGCTCTCAAAGCATATTACACATGGCATGTGTGACCTCAAAAAAATGCAGTAGAGCTATTACTTTGCATTTTTTAAGCATAATAAACATGGATGTTTAGCGCTACTTACAACAGAACAATGTTGTAATGTCCATTAAATCAGACAGCTATTACAAAAAAGATTATTAGCTTACTAGCTAATAGCTTGTCTAATTTCAAGAGCCTTCACAAGTTAACAGTTTATTGAAAAATCCTTTTTGGTCAATCAATCAATCAAATGTACTTAGAAAGCCCTTTTTACTTCCACAGTTGTCACATTTACAAAAGCACCCAGCCTGAAACCGCAAGGAACAACAACAATGTATGCACAATGGCTGGTAAAAACTCTCTAAAAGGGGTAAAAACTGTCACTATCTGCCCAGTACGTTTTAGTTCTAGCTAAAAACATGTAGAATTCGAATTTTGTGAATAACAAAATAATATTGGAACGCTCATATTGGGATGAATGTGTATTATTTTTGTTTAAATGTGCATAATCTATACTAAAATCACTGCCATACCTATATTAGCCTTGATATTCCAAGTTTCAAAGTCAATTGTTTGAGTTTGGCAACTCAAAGCACATATTAGCACATACGAAAGACAATTCAACATGGGGACGAGTGACCAGTGGCCATAAAGGAATGCATCTTCCAAAAAAATATGCATCTTAATTATGATAACGAAGCACTTGTTTTATTAGCAGTAGCCAATGTTATGGGAGTTGGGAAATGCGTGGAATTTTATAAGATCATTTTCTAGTGGATCAGTGGTCTGTCAACTCTGCTCTCTTTGAAATCCAGAGCTTTGCACACCTGGATTTAAGCACTTTCTCTGATTCTTTTTCTTCTTCTGGATTGGGTGCTTTCTTCAAGGACCCCCATTTTGCTAAATTCATCCTTCCATCAAGAAGCCACCTAGTCCCTGCCACTGAGAAATAGCATTATAGCATGATTCTACTAACACCACATTTTTCACCATGTATTAGCCAGATAATGAATGGTACCCTGTTTTCGCCAGACACGGCGCCCTTTCCCGCATCCTCATAGTTTTTCAAGCAGCATGTCTTATGCCTTTTTACTTGGGAGTGACTCGTAAAGACACTCTATAATAGAAGCCTAATTGAGTCTGAGCCACTTCACACTGATGCAGCCCACTGTGCACTAGGGATTTTCAATGCTTTAGTAATTTTTTATAACCATCCCCAGATCTACGCCTCAACAAAATTCCCCCCTGGGGTCAGTGCATGTCAGAACATGCCCTGTGAAGTGAAGGACCTTATATATACAGGCGTGTGCCTTTCAATTTTTTTTCAAACAGACGGCGCCTCCAATGAAGTTCTACAGACATCTCATAGGTGATCTAAGGGTCTCATTTTGGAGTGTCATGGCAAAAGGTTGGAATACTAATCCACATAATATATGTTAGTTTATCATTTTAATGTACACACATTTCTAAAACATGTTTTTGATTGGTCATTTAGGGGCAGTGGTTCCTTGGATACCCCCAACAGTACACATTTCACAGTACGCATGTCCAAAGCAAAAGCAAATGTGTGCTGTTGTGGGTACCTTAAGGAACAGAGTTGGGAATCGAGTTTTAGAGGTAGTGCGTGTACAGCTGCCTCTATAATGGCAATTTGCATATACTCCAGAATGTCATGAAGAGTGATCAGATGAATTGCAATTAATTGTCTAGTCCTTCTTTGCCATAAAAATGTACTGAATCCCTTGCAAAATTCCACTGCATTTCAGCCCTGCCACAAAAGGACCAGCTGACATCATGCAAGTGATCCTCTCCTTAACACGGGTGAGAGTGTTGATGAGGACAAGGCTGGAGATCACTCTGTCATGATGATTGAGTTAGGATACCAGCCTGGAAGCTTTAAAAGGAGGGTGGGGCTTGAAATTGTTGTTCTTCCTCTGTTAACCTTGGTTACCTGCAAGGAAACATGCAGTCATCATTGCTTTGCACAAAAAGGGCTTCACAGGCAAGTATATTGCTGTTAGTAAGATTGCACCTAAATCTACCACTTATCGGATCATCAAGAACTTCAAGGAGAGAGGTACAATTGTTGTAAAGAAGGCTTCAGGGCGCCCGTCTCCTAAAGTTGATTCAGCTGTGGGATTCAGGCACCACCATTGCAGAGCTTGCTCATAAATAGCAGCAGGCAGGTGTGAGTGCATCTGCATGCACAGTGAGGCAAATACTTTTGGAGGATGGCCTGGTTTAATGAAGGGCAGCAAAGAAGCTACTTCTCTCAAGGAAAAACATCAAGGAGAAACTGATATTCTGCAAATGGTACAACGATTGAAGTTCTGAGGGGAGGGCAAAAGTAATGAATGAATCTCCTTTCCGATTGTTTGGGCATCCTGAAAAAGAAAAGGTTAGCGCTTCCATCAGTCCAGTGTCATGCCAACAGTAAAGCATCCTGAGACCGTTCAAGCGGGTGGGTGGACAAACCAAAACCCACCTATTCTGACAAACTCTAAGTATTAACTACGCAAGAATGGGCTGCCATCAGTCAGAATGTGGCCCAGAAGTTAATTTACAACCTGCCAGCGCAAATTGCAGAGGTCTTGACGAAGAAGGGTCACCACAAATATTGACTCTTTGCATGTACTTAATGTATTTGTCTATAATAGCCTTTGACACTTGTGAAATGCTTGTAATTATATTTAAGTATACCATAGTAACATCTGACAAGAAATCTGACAAGACACTGCAGCATTCAATTTTAAGTAATGCATCAATACTTGTGTCATTCTCCAAACTTTTGGCCACGGCTGTAGAGTATATTTGATAAATAAAAACAATTAGTCTATAAAAAACTAATTGAGAAATTGATGGGGTCTAAATAATTTCCAAAGGCACTGTAGTAACTGTACTGCACTGTAATTTAAGGGTATAAAAAGTATTTATAAATCTGGCTTAAAAGCTGTTTCTTTATAGGCAAGTGTGTTTCTTTGCATCATTAGTACATGCACAAGAGAGTTGTTAATTACTAGTCTTGATTCTAGGTTTTGTCTCAGAAAGAGCCAAAACATTAGGCGTGCTAACATGAAGTTAGAAAAGCACTGGTTAACTCAACAATAGCAAATTACCTGAACAACTTCATCTTGAAGCAGCACATTGAGCCAAGATTTTATTATTGGATTTTACTTAATATAGCATATAATCATATCCAGAGACCTACAGCGGAAAGTGCCTACTTTTTCATACTTCATCGTAATGGCCCCCTGTAGGAATCTAAATTCTATTGATACATGCGCCATGCTCTTACTAAGTCGGAATCACAGAAACAAACTTGATTCGAAAGCTTAAAAATGTATGTTTATGTTCTAGAGGGCAGCAGATAGCCAAGTGTTAATAGCATTGGGCCAGTAAACAAAAGCTTGTGCGTTGTTTCAAATCCATGAGCGATGAAGTAAAAAAATCTGTACTTGTGTGCTCCATCGGGCCAATAACCCTAATGTCTTGTTCAATTAATTCTGGATGAGTAATTGATTACTGAAATGTAAAAAAACTAAGATACACATTCTGCATCAAAAATATAAAATGTTATTGTACTACAGCAATTTTACCGAGTAACGACATAGTTGCAGTTTAAATTCAGTACATTGCAGTATTTTAGTAATTATTATATCGCAAAACTCCAATTTGACTACCATTACAACAGTTACTCGGCACAACATATATTGTTTGGTATTAGCAATACTTGATAGAACCGTAAGAGGCAGAACATTCAAAGAGAAATGTTTCTAATATTACAGGTTTTGTTTATAACGGTTCACAGTAAGTCTAAATAGATTCGTTATTTTTACTTTTATCAACTACGCCATCAAGTGCAACACAAGAATGCCCAAGTCAGACACACTCCCTTTGCCTCTTTAGCACACAACCGCGCGCACACGCACCACCATCGTGTTTCATCTATTACTTCCCGAGACGACTGAGATCTCCTATGAGCCCATCGTTCGGGACGTTTTTAAGGATTTTCATTAACAGACGAAGCATTGATACCGTCAAGGACATATGGGTAGCAAGCCTACATTGCTGCAATGCAATGAGACCGAAGAATCAGTCCTGTAATGTAAAGATACAACCAACTACAGAACGTTATATTACGACATCCTCAAGCGCTGCACAGGTTGCAATATCTACCCGAAATCGTGCAGCCCTTAGAAATAATATAGGCTAATATTTACGTTGTTCTATTGTACCTTGTTGCGAGGATTCTGCTGGAATTGAAGCTGCAGACTTCGCGTGGGACGTTTGTATTTAATCTCTGTTGGTTATTCTCCCCTTCGAAGACCAGGGATTACTTCTGTACGCGGATACGTGGATATGGAATAATAATAATAACAACACGTCGACGAGATGACCAGGAGTTGAACTGCGGTGCTGCATAAGCTATAACTTTTCTGGGGGTGGGGGGTTGGCAGTTTCGCTTCGAAATGGTACGTTTACAAAACAATTTAATAATCATTCGTCCATGTTACCACAGAGACAATGTGATAATTGACACGAGTTGTGTGCACTCTGCTACATCAGATTGAGATCAGTGGGTATATATGTTGTGTGTCTGCTCCTTTCCGTGTTTTGAGGGCAGTTGTCATAATCTGGTTGGTTTTCAGCCAAGCGGAAGGGTTAGTTGGGAAAGGCAAGAAATGCAGATGCATTTTTTTTACATGATTAAGATAGTAAAGCGTGTTGGGATCTCTCCCGCAGTGAAAGTTCGTTTTATACCAGTTTCACGAGGGCGTCGCATATGTGTAGGCTATTGACCCCGGGACGTCGAAGGCCAAGTTGAAGTTCAAAGCCAATAGACTCAGTGCCCGTTTAGAGTTTGTTCAGCAGAAAATGGCCGCAGCCGGAGCCGCAGGGGCGCCGGCTTGAATTTGAAGCTCAGACCGACAGAGGCGCTCCGTCCCTGGATGTGCTCTAGCGTGTCGTTATAACACACGTACAGAGCTGCACTTTGAGTGTACGTGGTGTCTTCTTGAAAAGGAGACATATTTTCGAGCGTACCGCTTTGGAACTATGTTTATTAGGGCTTCTTTTGGGGGGGATGTCATTGGTCTCATTATTTTAGTTTTGTCTAACCTTCAATTCACTTCTTTACGAAAAGTCCGATTTAACCCCCACCATCACCAAACTGCTAGTCCTTTAGAAAGTTACTCTTGGGGTTTACCATTATTGTTACTTTTTAACAATATGATTAAAATACGCAAAAAACAGTGTCCATCCAGACTGATCTTAGTATAGCTCAACCGCTTCGTCAAAGATTTACCGGTCTACTTACAGTTCTCCAAGTAGACCAATAAAATATGTGTGCCCCATTTCTGCGATGCAGTTATAAAGAGGCCATGTTGGCTACGTCTTACGTATATAACAGAGGGGTTTTATGTTAAGGGTTAGCATTAACTATAAACTTACTTTAAAACAACCGGACATTAATATTACTAAAACAATCATATTATCCGACACCATTGAATACATTGTCACATTTGAGTTGTATCTAAACATTAATACTTCTAGTTGACCTTTTACGTAAACTCTACATGGTTTTGTTTGTACATAGCCACTGAGTCCATATAGGTGCAAGAATGTCCTAATCTTTCTTGGTTGGATGTTTTTTTTTTACCTTCAACCCCTATAAGGTGTCTAGGTCACATCCTAATAAGTAAGCCTATAATATTTTATAAAGCTACTATGAATTATGAATTCAAATAAGAAATAGTTTATTATGAGGTTTTGTGCTGTAACGTGGTGGCACTCAGTGTGCCTAAAAAGATCTCTTGATAACGGACGGTGAATTCGGTCGTTTTCTGAGTTTGTTTTACTTGATGTGGATATCCACGTTATGTGTTATCTTTGTGGAAAAGCTGTTAATCGTAATAACACCTCAATCATGTAGTTGATGTTTTACGATAGTAGCGAGACGCCACTTAAAAGCGCTTGCTGTGGGTCCTGTAGACTGTGATGCAATACCGGCATCAATGCGCACGAATCGTTAATTTGTAGGATATTACGCAGCAGTCGCCAACCACCGGTTTGGCACAAGCGGCCGTACAACATCGCGGGCTTCGATGCGTTGATAGGCTATAGCGGGGGAGGGTGTGCGCTTGCTTGCTTGGGCCAGAGAAAGCCCCTGCATTTTTTGTTTAAACCATCCGTACAGCGTTGCACCTGATCTAAACCCACTATTTAGTGTAATTCGTGGACTTTGGGGCATTGCTGGACACAAGGAATCAGGGTTACTGCTTCTTTAAATTATTTTTTGGGATGGGCTATTTTCATAACGTCATTTCATTCCTCCCTCTTTTTCATTTTCTCATTCTTTGATTCTTTTCTCCCCCCATTTCCTAAATGGAACCGATTACCCGACCCTTTTCCTTTCCCAGCTTTCCCAATTTTCATTCAAAGTTACAATTTTTACTTCCCGGGATATTTAAGTTGATGTTTACGTCGGTGTCATCATTTTTGGTGGGCTTACATCTCAGCGAAAGTAAACTGGAAGTCAGTTGAGGCGGAGGTGTTTATGATTATGATGAACTGTAAAATAATGATTCACTAACTTGTCTGTTGCCGCCTGACAAGTCGTTATAAGTTCACTTTCACCATGATGTACTCTCCTCTCTGTCTTACTCAGGTAAATTATTCATTTTGCTTACTTTTTGGGGAGTTGTTATGCATGTGCGTCTGTGTTTACTGAACGTGCCTGTGAAATGCAGATGATATTTCAGTTTAGAAAAGGGCGGGATGAGTTTTGGCTGGCACAGCCCTGGAAAGCTGTCTCGCTGCTTGGCTTCGTACGGAGTTTTCATTAGCATTTCCACTTATGGTTCAAATCTATATTTTCAGTCGTTTTTCCTTAAAGATTGATAGAAAGTTAAGCATTTTCATTTTCAACAGTGCCTACGCACCCAAACTGTAGGGATACGAGGATCAGCAGTATTGTAAAAAGTATCAGTGAAAGTTGTATGGGAGAGACCAAGTATTCTGCTCTCTTAAGTTTAGGGACAACATCACCACAAAAACGGTGGTCATACCTGGAGGAAAATCAGTTTATTATTTTTGTCCTGGCTAATATTATAAATATATATATATATATGTGTGTGTGTGTGTGTGTGTTAAATAATGTGCATTTGTTTTATCATTCGTATGTTCTTTTAGTTAAGACAGTGAGGAATGTAAGAGAGGAGATAGCATGGGCCGGATTGGAACCTATGCGTGCACTGGTTCGTTGGTCCTGGAGGCAGCGGCTGAACCACCCCTAGACGAATTACTTATTATTTAAATGTTTTTAATACTTACAAATGGAAATATTAACATTTATTATGGCGTTTTATAGTTGTTTCGTATTTGTTTTGCTTTATTAGCATATTACAGTTTTTTTACCAGCGTCATGGAATAGTGTGAGCATTTAGGGGCATTTTGGAGTTCACAATGTTGAATACACATTACCTAGCCTTTTACTGAGAACTCTTGAAGTTCGCAAACAGGAGGAATATAATACAAATTTGAATGGTCAATAAATCAAAGCTAAGTTTCCTCTGCTGTAGAGAATTCTTTTTTAAATTATGTTTCTGCCACATGCATTAAGCCTGTTTGCAATCCATTTGATGCAATCATAACCTATTTTAAAATCCTGTTGCTGAGAATTCATTTTGATCTAGCAAGCATACAATTGATATTTCTTTGAGTTATAATTCATTAGATAATTTTGCATGATATTTTAAGGTAAACCTTAGAAGTATCTAAAACAAGGGGACTTCTGGCCTATATTAGATATGACCTATGTTTTGCAAGCCAGGCTTATTTTGTGTGTTTGGATTTGGGGAGCCTATTTCAGTCTTTAGGGATATATCTTACTTGTTGTGTATATATATATATATACATATTTATATTTAACAACCTTGCACTTTCATTAAGTATATATATAGCATTTGCTTGCCCTTTACACACAATTGTGAATAGCTAGAAAGTCTTTATTTCTATTATATTAATTTGCTGTATTTCATTCAAGTTTGGTAATTTCTAACTGTAATTACACTTAACTACATTACATGGAGAAAATCTGTTATATACCTTGTTTTAATAGCTAAGACACATATTCCTGTGGTTCCATTAAAATATGCACGGTTGGGAGGAATCTAGGAAGGAACTTGTTTTTTCTTGCCAGTTGGCAGAACTCAAGCAAGGATGTTAGATTTTCATAAAAGGTGGCCTATACTTAATTGACATGTGAGCCTGCTATGGTATGGAACCAAAGAATATGTGTTATTTTACTTGTTAAAAATAAAAAGATTGTATGTCAAAAATGATTATTTAGTGTGTGCAGGTAAGGTTTGTGCAAATGGGTCATACAAACCCTGCTATGTTTGTATACAGGTAACACATCGCATCCGTCAGTTGTTACAACATTGGCATTTAATTTATTTTGGAGGTAACCGGTTTATTTCAATAATATTTTTACATTATTGCCAGTCAAAGTTGCAGGTCAGTAATACACTTTCCTATTTTATTTAAACAAAATTACTGATCTCTCATGTCGTGGTATTGAGTAGCATAGTAGCATAGTTGATACCTGTATGGTTCTTTGTGTTTATCCAAATGAAATACTTTCATTGTAAAGTGCGATGTGAGAAGCAAAATATGATACAATATTAAGGAGTTCATTCTTTGATTTCACTGTTTTAATGTTTATTCCATTTGCCGTTTTGAAGTATTTGTGCAGATTTAGTTCTGAGGCATATGTTATATCTTCAAGATTGGAAAATAGTAAATTCAGGCTTCTAGATGTAGAAAAACATTGCTTTGTAATATTTAGATGAAAGTAAAATAGTTCAACTGGCTCCTTTTTTTGAGTGGAAATGCTCTTTATGTATTTTCACTTTTGACATTTTACTTTACTTTTGACACAAAAAGTACATCTGATTTTGGAGGAACAATCTGGCTGTTTAATAACTACATCGGGGAAGGAATGCCCTTTTCTTGTGCTCAACTCCATTTGTACCTTTGGTTGGTATGGATGTTCCGAGAGTGTCATAGCTGGAGTGGGATTGGCTTAGCCACGGTGTGCTGCTGTAACATACTGTAGCTGCACCAGGCCAGCCAGCTAGGAAGGGTGCATGAGGCCTGTAGTCCTCAGGCGGACAGGAAAGGAGGCACGGAGAGAGGGAAGGAGACAGGGAGAGAGGGAAAGAGACAGGGAGTGGGAAGGAGACAGGGCGAGAGGGAAAGAGGCAGGGGGAGGGAAGGAGGCAGGGAGAGGGAAAGAGGCAGGGAGAGGGAAGGAGGCATAGAAAGAAGCAGGGAGAGAGGGAAAGAGACAGGTAGAGGGAAGGAGGCACAGAGAGGGGGAAGGAGGCAGGGAGATAGGAATGGAGGTAGGAAGAGTGGGAAAGAGGCAGGAAGAGAGTGAAGGAGGCCCAGAGAGAATAAAAGGAGGCATGGAGAGAGTGATAAAGACAGCGAGAGAGGAATGGATGCAGGGAGAGAGGGAAAGAGGCAGGCAGAGAGGGAAGGATGCAGGGAGTGAGGGAAGGAGACAGCGAGGGAGGGAAAGAGGCAGGGAGAGGGAAGGAGACAGGGAGAGAGGGAAGAGGCAGGGAGAGAGGGAAGAGGCAGGGCGAGAGGGAAGAGGCAGGGAGAGAGGGAAGAGGCAGGGAGAGAGGGAAGAGGCAGGGCGAGAGGGAAGAGGCAGGGCGAGAGGGAAGAGGCAGGGAGAGAGGGAAGAGGCAGGGCGAGAGGGAAGAGGCAGGGAGTGCCAGACAAAGCTGGTGTGGGTCTGGCCCTGCTTGAACCTGTAGTGTTGATACTCAACACAAGTTATTACACATGATTCCTTTACTGCTGATTGTTCTGTCTGTCAGTGACAAAACAGCTAGATATATATTTAGTTTTACTTTTTACAGGAAGCATTTTAGATTCTTGACTTTTACATTTGATTTCCTTGGTTTTCTTAAACATAGCTGTGGGTAGAAAATCATTTTCAGCAGTTCCTCTGCTTGAATTATGTGGACAAAGTGCATACCTATTGCTGCTACAGAATGACTGCTACGCTTGGCTATTTCTACAGGCGCATTTAAAAACAAATGTAGGTTATTACTGAAATGTAACACTCATCTACGACATATTGTTTGAGTATAATTAACTACTTACTGTTACTGAGTTGTTTATTAAAAGGTATGCACTAACTGTTAGTTGCTCTGGAAAAATAGATCAGCTAGATAAATAAATGTAAATGTAAAAGTTGAAGTGGAGAAAATCTATTCTTAGCCACATGAAAGAATGACAACCCACCTTTTGTTTTGTGAAGGCATACATGGGTTTTAAGAAAACTTAGAAGTATGTCAACTTGTATAATCTGTCATTCTGATTATTCTTATTTGCAAGACTTTGCCAGTGAGTGTTGTGATTGGTTCATGTTTGCCAACACACTTTGGTGTCTGCTGTAGATCTGCAAGTCTCAAATCGTACTGGGCTGGAAGTGTGCTGTTCTGCCCTAATTTCCCATCGATTCATTCTGTTAGAGCTGCAATTAGTGGAGAGTCCAGCGTTGTGCCGAGCCAAGCCTGAGCCAGCTGCTACTCTGCCAAACCATTTCACCATATTAGAGCACACCCAGAATTCACTCATGTCATTTGTCAAGTTCAGCTTTTTTTTGCCTTGTGTTTTGTTCAATGAATGTGAAATCTGAGCCTCATCTGAGCCTATTTGATTTCCTGCTCTACCAGGCTCGTGTTTTTGTCCTTGCTTATAGCTTTAAAAGTTCTTCCCATCGATCCAACCCCCCCCCCCCCAAGTATTTTAGGCACGGTCTCAACAGGAACCATTGTGTGTGTAACAGTTGTTCTGGGGCGAGCAGACAGAGGAACGTATTTAATGAGTGCTGAAATATTCCCAGCCCTCTCCATGGTTGGATGTATTATGTTTGATGTGCCGCATGCAGCTCTCTCAAACGCAACAGTTTTCCGAAAAGGAACCCCTGCTGAGTACAGACTAGTCCTCTCTGAAGCTGTCATTTGTGGGATGGGGGGTGGGGAGAGTTCATCCTGGGCAGAAATGCTTGCCCCACTTTTCCTCTGGGCGTCCTGAGTGGCCATGCTCTCCCTCTGCACCACTCATCAGATGTTCTGCGTCTAATGACATCCGCTCCCTGGCCGTGTGTGCCAATCAACATGCTAATGAGGTTTCTTTGGATGATTTGCCCCCCTCTGGAGTGTTGGGGCGGAGGGGTGTTTTACTTTTTAAAAGTATTTATTAATGTCACAAAGTGGGGGAAAGTTGACGGGTCTGAAGTGGAGCAGCTGCACCGCGTTGTGTTGGTCCTGGTGACTGTGGTTGTCACCGGGGGAAGGGGGGGGGCGTCCTGAAACGGGCCACGCGTTTATAAAGACCGGGTGGCTCCTGGCATCGAGACTGGGACTCCATGTGGCCATTGCTGCAGATGTCTGTGGAAGGTTGGCTGCGTCTCATACCACTCCCAGGTTCCTCGGCAGGGAGCATGGTGAGCTGGACTTTTCAATATTTACTGGATGATGCCTTGTTTAGATTCCATCTGAATGTGCATCCTCTCCTTACTGGCAGCCAGTGGGGGTTAGAAGTAAGGCAGTGCTCAGGACATTCGCATTGGTCATGTTAGACCAGTGTGCTGCTAGCTCAGTTCCCGACAGCCTCATCCAGGTTGAAAGTGGCTCTTTTATGGAGGGATGCCTTTATTGCCTAAGCCTGCAAAGTCCTGGCTCAGAACCTGTCTACATGGAGCCAGTTAACTGCATTTGGTCTTACAAGTTTTATTAGGATGAGAGTTCAGGTATTACAAATAGCTAGGCTACTCTTCAGCTGGCTCCGTATTCCTATATTACAGTTAGTATTTGGTATAACTTTATTCTATTTTGATGTTGTGTACCCACATGGGCAGTTTTTGAAATGTTAAGCAATTGTTAGAAATATGTCTTTAATTTTACTTTACAGCTATCTGTGTATGCATCTTGGAAATCGATGAAAGCGTATAAAAGGCAGTTGGTTTCAGAGTTTGGAGGTTTGAAGCTCAGTTGTAGGTTGTCGGAGAATAACCTCTGTTCTTGGCAACACAAACAGAGGGCTGCTAGAGAGACTTTTTGAAATGTTCCAACTGGAGCGCTATCAAAAATATTCTGCTGCCGTGGCACAGCTCCGTGTTTATTTAAAAGATCTGCAAATCTACCTTTGGTCCACTGCTGGTGCCAATGTATCCTCGTAATGCTCCAAACTGAACTCCTGGGTTTAACCATTCACTTATTTTTGGAACTGTTTTGCTATATTCATCGAGGCTTCATCGTGGTGTAATGCTGTAAGCCGCATAATGTATGTTTATCTGCCAGTGAAAGTAAGGAATACCCCAACAATTGCTCATATATATTTGTTTAAAGCCTCCACACAGAAGGTTTGAAAGGCTCATTTTGTCTTTGAGAACCGTGTGTGTGTGTTTTTAGTAGAGGTCCTGGCCTGTCACGACCCACCTCGCATCAGTTCGTCTTCGCACTGCAATATAAATACACTTTAATTGCGTAGCTGTGTGAGGAGACAGGAAGGCTTTGAACTTTTGAGAGGAATGGTGAGCCATGAGATATAGTTGGTGGCTCATCTAGTCATGCACAACTGCCACTGAGAGAAGGACAACACACCTACTGCTCACGCCTCAGCGGCAGGTGCTCTCAGGGGGGGAATCATACTGATTCCTTGGCTCATTTAGGATATCAGTGGGAGGCAGCCATGTGCTGGTTGACTTCCATTCTCTATTCAAACGTTTGTATCTTTTTAAAGAATTGCGTGTTTTTATATTGTTCGTAAGTTCGTGTTCTTTGATTATTCCTCATGACATGAAATCCGTTGACTTTGTCATGCCATGGTATGATGGAATGTTCTTGAATTCAAAGCGGCATATTCGTAGGCTACATTTTGGAATGCATGTTTCTCAGAACTTGTTATTTGTTCCTTTATTATATCTGGGTTCAACCCTTTCCCTGACTGAGTCACTGATGCAGAATTATAGGCCAAATCCAGTACCAAATGTATAGCTCCTCATCGCACCCAGGTCTGTGGAGCGCAACAGGTACTGGATTCTCCCATCTACCAGCAGATTTCTTACCTTACATTTGAGTGATTTAGTAGACACCCTTATCGGTTTTTAACGTATTCGTTGAGCCTCTTGCCCTGAACGAGGAGTCAGCCTACCGAGAGGATTTATTAAGACTGGCATAGTTCTGCAAAGATGTCAACCTAACACATTTATATTACTAACTGTTTTTAAATGTCCTACACATTTGTAGTATCATCTAGTTACAGAGTTTGAAGTATTAATAGAATAATGTTTAATGTTAATGTTAAAACTGGCTCCATGCCTGGTGATTGTTTAAAACCTGGTGGTCCCACAAACGGATGCGCAAATTAAATGAGCCGAAAGGCAAAATGTGCATTAGAGGACATGTTTAGATTTTCAACATTTTCAACTCCCAAAACTGCTGTGGAATTGTTGCAATAAGTCAAGGCCATAATTGCAAATTGGACATCATGAATGTGGGAGGGAGAAATATTTGTTAAAATTCAATAAAAGAAAATAATAGGTACAGGTAGCTAGTATAAATTAATGTGTGCTAAACAGTGTTTTTGCAATTATTATAGTGTACATTTTTTTTAAGTTTACAGGTAACCCTTCAGCCCTTGTCACACCTCCAGGGGGGAAATGTTTATGAATGAGTGCTACAATATTACACTTTTGTGTCATATTTTCTCATTGAAGAAATCTGGATGTGTCCGGCTCAGTGTGCAGGCTTTTACTGTACATTCAGTTTTGCCGATTAGGCGACTTTGATTGCTAGTTTCAGAGAGTTTCAGATTACTAGATTTTCAGTCATAGACAAGAAACAAAATCGGCTAACGTTCTGTGTGTTTTTTTTATTCACCATACATCCAAAAACAATTTGTGTGGTTTAGCTAATGTGTAGCTATCGGCAATCAATGGAGGAATCTTTGAGGAACGCATGGGTGCTTTGGCAATGGGGAAGATTTTCAAATGCTTGTTGAATTTGAGAGTGGCAAAACTATGTTGGGAAATAGATGCTTGTTTCCAGATATGCGTTGGCTGTGTAAATAGAAGCAGTGTACATCTAAATTGTCAACCGCCACCAGGTATTGTGAAACACATTCACCCTCAATGAGTCAATTTAGACTAAAACAAATGTTGGGAAAACTATTTAATTTAATTGAAAGTAACCTAATGGGAAAATATATATTTTTTTATTAGCAATGAGAAACTCTTGCTGTGCCACAAGGTGCAACACATTTGTTTGCTGCTCTTTGGCCATTAATGATTATTATTTTTAATTGCCTTTATGGAGCTGGAATGACCAACTGTACATAACCATACTTCTATGTTACTACCACTAATTCTTTCACAATACATGTAAATAAAAAATATGTATCTCCAACTCAAATCAACCAGCATGTCTTGTTCATCTAAATAAAGCGGTTGTAAACATGCTATATGTTTAACTTCAGTGTAAATACAATGGATCACTGCATGTGAATTTTGAGCACAAGCGGTGATGTCGTATGGGACTGGCAATCATTTTCCTAAGGAGTTCTATCCGACCATTTTTGCCAGTTATGAGTATCATATTGTATGTGCATCTGAGATGACTTTTCCTGGCACTCGCTTATTTGGGAGACTTCAGAGGGGTCATAAATGACTGTCAATGTTGGGAGTTAGTAATGGAGACCGGGAGAGAAGGTGTGTTGGGGGGGCAGATGGAGGGAAAAAGAAAGAAAAAGCAGAATGGCTGTAGGCCCCTTTAAAGGTTTGTGTGTCACAAGCCCAGACAAGGCTCTTTGGGAATTAGGAGACTTGCCAAGGAGCTGGGAATTATGAGGACACGTCAACATTTGTCCATCTGGCTGTGACCTAATATGACTCCAGCACTACTCGGCTGCAGAAGTACTGCAGGAATATTGCTCTCACCCAGCCTTATCTCAACAGCCAATATTGCGCTTGTGAATTTCCTTTGAGTTCAGCCCTGATGTTAGCCAGATAACTGCACTCTGAGTCTGTGTGATGTTTGTTGATACATATTGCAAAGGTGGTTAGAAGTTGCAGATGAATCTGTCTGTGGAAAAATTATGGGGGAAAAAATTATTGATACTGGGACCTGGTTGAAAATAATCTTTAAGTGGTCTGTGAACCCGTGTTTTGCCAACCCTAGATATTGTCATCACCATGTCTTATTTTTACCATGTGGGGTTTCGGGTATAAGAAGTGTACAAAATCACAAAGTATGTACTTGCATTTTTCAAAAACAATATTTGTTAATAATGCTACTAAATTCCGAATCTTATTTCTAAGACAGGGAATCCAGCTCAAAGGGTTACACAAGCATATGTAGTAGCTATCATATTTGGCGAGTTGCAAGCAAAAGGAAATGAAAGTGTACAGTTGATGGCAATATTAGAGAATTTGCAAGGAAAAGCAGACAAACTGTGAATCACATAGCATTTTAAATAACCACTTCAATGTAGAATGTCTGGATACAGGCTTTTGCCCTTCTATATTCGCCAAATACCACAAACCTCATAGGTGCCTTTTTGCTGTTTGCCAATGTAATTAGAACAGTAAAGATCCGTGTTGACTAAATTGATTGTGTCTCACACACATTCAGTACTGTACAGTCCGATATTCAGTCTGATATACCTCTGCTTTCAGACAGTCAGCATTCAGTGCTCGAACTACCCAGTATATAATGTGGTTTTGATCCTCACTAATATGCCCTTTGTGTGTGTGTGTGTGTGTGTGCATGGGCCTGAGTGTACAGAAAGCCAAGAACACCTGAAGGCAAGGTACAGAAGGTCGTAACAGGTGACGAATGCTGAACAGAGAACGTATCCACTTTTTTGACGACTCAAGCATGGCAGAAAGCAAAGCAAACACTATGAAACTCTTCTCGTTAATAATTCAGCCACTTACAACTTGCTCTGCTTTATCTCTTTGTGATTCCCATACAAGCAGTGACAATAGCAGACACAGCTGTTTTGTGTCAGAATGTATGAACTTGATAGTGACTGATTCAGTTCAACAAACAACCTGCTTTATCTTCTGACCAACTATTTTAACTTATTTCACAAGCTGACTGCCCAATTACCTATGATGCATCTTCAGATAATAACATTAGTAAATTTGAAAAAATTATACAAACCAAATAAATTGTTACAGCTTTGTTGATGTATTGAAAATAATTAAATTGAAAAGCATCCATTGCCATATCGCTTAATATCCATCATTCTTATACCGGCCCAGTTTATATGAGCTGTTCTGAGAACAATCCATAGAAACATACTGCATTTGGTATTTTCTCGCATTCAGATTATTAACACTTAATGAATAAAGTTTCTCCACCCGCCGATAGTAGTCTTGGAGAGATTTCATTTAGAAGGTTTCTTGTGACCAGGTAACAAGCAGGCAGATTGGAATACTTAATGAGAGCAAAGTTCATTAACAGAGAGAGATTCCGGCCACAGTGAGCCTCATTGGTTGGATCTTCAAAGGGCAGTCCTCCTACATCTCAATGAGGGGGTGCTGCTGCTGCACAAGGCCTGATGGCTCCACCACAGCTCTCAGGGCAGGTTTTCATTCCTCAGAACACTTACAGAGGAAGGGAGTTTAAAGAACAGGCTTTGTTCAAGGCTCAGAATGGTGCCCTGTTGTGGCACGACGGGGATTAGGAGGATTAGCCTGCTAGTATGTTATGTAATTGAATGTCACTGTTAGGGAGAGAGGCGTGAGGGACATCACTGTCAGGACTCCCTGCTGCTTGATAAACCATCCAGCCACAGACACAAAGAGGGAGACAGAGAGAGAGAAAGGGATGAATACAGAGATGGAGAGGGATACAGAGGAAGAGCGTGAGAGAAAGAGTTGGGCTGTTGGCCTGCCACGATTAAGTCACTTCCTTGACTTACAATGCAGATGAAAGACTTTCGTGATCTGAGTCAGAGTTAGTTTATTCTGAACAACGTTGATTGGAAAGTCAACTGAGATTTATCCATTGCCAAACTGGTCCTAATTATAGTTGTTTTTGAAACTGATCCCTTCGTTATATCTTTTGATGTATAGAGTGTCTGGTTATTGACACACATTTGCACTGTGCCTTGCAAATGTATATCAAGTTTTCACATTGTCTTGAATTGGAAATGGTACTTTAACAGTTTTGTTCTTTCAGAATAATTACTCAAGATTTTCTGTTACAGAATATTTATATGAAAAATCTAAATATGTTGATTTCATAAGTATTCAACCCCTATGCTATGGAAGCTCCCAGCTTACAGTCATTAAAGTTGCTGTCACATTTTCAGGATGAAAAACACACTGTATGTGGATCATTGGTCTTTGAATCTGAAGGAAAATGAAGACCAAAGATCATTTCAGATTAGGGAATGGATACAAAATGATATTTAATTATATCCAGTGAGCACAAATGGATAAATTATTAGTGGAAACTACATCACCCAGTCACTGCCAAGAAAAAGTGTTATGATCTTAGGAATTCTAACAGATTTTTAAGGCATCAATCCACGTTCTTCACCTAAAATACTATTTGCTGGAAGAACTGAATATAGTGTAAGAATTTGGGTAAAAACAAAAATGTAGTTTTAGTACATTTTTATTATAATTTTTTTTTTAAACTATTTTAATTAAAAATCAGATCTGGACGTGTAAAAGTTGTATGAACGTATGAGGTGAAGAACGTATGAGGTGTCTGTTGTGAAATTAACCCTTGTGTAAAAACAAATGGTACAGTATTATGCCATACAGTACATTTTCTATTTAGCTAGGTTTTAATTTTTAAACCAGACTTTCGTCTACATCCTGTGTTTATTTTTATGAAAATCTGTAAAACAATTTTAAAAGCCAAATTGAAAGTGAATGTGCTGTTATATTAAGCAAGACTTTTCCACCCATGACTCATTTCCAACCCTTCCCTAACCCACATAAAATAAGTCATTGTACCTAGTTGTTCATGTCAATTCATCGCAGCCACTCCCACCAGACTGGGGACAGTCAATGACGCGGGAAATGTAACCTCCAAAGGCTATCCAATGCTGTTCTGGCCTCTTAACCAGGATGTCTGGAACAGAATTCTTAACGAGCTGCATCGGCTGTATCAAATGCCTTTTCAGGGCCTTCTACCCTGATCGATCTCACAGGTGCCCAAGCCACCACAAGGAGTTGCTTGAGCGAGGCAAGGCCACCATACCGGCCAACTGCCCCGCCCTCCACAGGACCGCTAGGCTAAATGTGATGCACTGACGTTTTCATTTTGTTTCCACAGCCCACCAGTTAAGAATCAGTTCAGTACAACACAGTGCATTTTACTGACAGTCCTTAATTCTACTTTATTTGACAGGCTGCTCTGTCCAATCGTGGACACCCAGTTGGTTCAGATTTGCCATCAGATGTTCCATCTGTGGACATTGTTATCAGGGTGTAGCTAATTTATTAGACTATGGTGTTCCCAATGCCAGTTGTTGTGGGTGTGAAAATGTGTACACTGACTGGTCTTTTAATTACTGAAATGTATTGTTAATGTGACTTCAGGACAGGGCGGAATTCAGACACAGGGCATTTCAACATCAATGGGATTTTAGGGTTGGTTGGTTTCAGACTATGTTACATTGTTACTTTAGTTTGAGAAAAAACATTATTCTTATACCTCTAAAGAGGTATTTAGTGAACAGTTGTGCATCTGGCAAAGACAGTTGAGCTGCTCTTGAAATGTTTCTGAGTTGGATGTTAATGAAAACTGTATACGGAATTTACACTCAGCTAGAGGCTGCAGGTGTTGATATCGCTCATTGAAGGTTGCTCACATTTTCCTAAGAACAGCTTGTTTGTTAGAGCTGGAATAAATCTCTAACAGCTTAAGATAACTTGAACTACAATATATTGTGATGAGGAAAGTTTCATGCTGGGATGGATAGGTGTCAACTAGTCTTGAAAATAAACTCAGACTTCATAAGCTTTGTATCTCCCTATTTTTGACTGATACATTATTCATCAGATTTGAAAGGTTTAATTTGATTTGAGCATCTCTGTCTCCTACTTCCCTGTTTGCTCTTTGATATGTTCCACGGACATGGAGGAGTTGAGGGGGGGTTTGAGAAAGAAGACCTAGTTAATTTCCCCTGGATTCTCTAGGATTAGAACTGTGCTGTCACAGTAGAGAGCTGAACCAAAATTCAATTACCTCGCTAATGTGATTAAAGCAATGGAGAGGAGAGGACAGTGGTGCCTGTCCCTGCACCAGGGAGTACCCTGACCAGGAGGGCTACTGAGACTCCTCTCTACTAATGCACCAGGGAGTACCCTGCCCAGGAGGGCTACTGAGACTCCTCTCTACTAATGCACCAGGGAGTACCCTGACCAGGAGTGTTACTGAGGCCCCTCTCAACTAATGCACCAGGGAGTACCCTGACCAGGAGGGCTACTGAGGCCCCTCTCAACTAATGCACCAGGGAGTACCCTGCCAGGAGGGCTAGTGAGGCCCCTCTCTACTAATGCACCAGGGAGTACCCTGACCAGGAGGGCTACTGAGGCCCCTCTCTACTAATGCACCAGGGAGTACCCTGCCAGGAGTGTTACTGAGGCCCCTCTCTACTAATGCACCAGGGAGTACCCTGACCAGGAGGGCTACTGAGGCCCCTCTCTACTAATGCACCAGGGAGTACCCTGCCAGGAGGGCTAGTGAGGCCCCTCTCTACTAATGCACCAGGGAGTACCCTGACCAGGAGGGCTAGTGAGGCCCCTCTCTACTAATGCACCAGGGAGTACCCTGACCAGGAGGGCTAGTGAGGCCCCTCTCTACTAATGCAAAATCAGCCAGTGTTTGGA
>JACXGK010000422.1:6204-25496 GCA_016801125.1 Novumbra hubbsi
ATTATACCGGTGATCCTTCCATCCGTCCTCATAAATTCTACAACATTGTAGGGACTCAACAATACTGAACTCAACAGAGGGAATGAGGATGTCTGAACTGAAGGTATTTATTTTAGAACAGGGATCCTGTTTGTGTTGAACAAGTACTACTGGCACATCAACATAACACCCTGTAATATAACCTTTATTTTTAAGCCCAGCTGGCTGCGTTAAGGTAAGGGTTGGCTTGTCATCTTCAAACAGTAAGAAACAGAAAGAAGCCATCTTATTAGAACACAAGTAAAATAAATATAAACAAATATATACATTGCTCTTTTGGGATGAAAATACAGTAAAATAAATGTTCTTTTAAGGGTTTTTCTCAATCACCACAACCTAATTACTAGAGGTAACTGAGGCAAAATGATACAGTTAATATTCAATGGCGTTGTTACAGTTATGACTTAAATTTGCAATCTCAAGTATCTGTTTAGCAACAATCAACATGATAAACCCTGAAGAAGTTTAGAAAGAAAAATACAAGAAATTAAATCAGTGGTCAATGCATCTAATAAAGATTCAGTGTATTTTAGTACATCATTAAAATATATAATGTTTCCTAAATTTTCACATTGCAGAGAATTGCGTAGATGTTGGACAAACAAACACTTCAATATAAATATGCATGCTAGTTTGTTAAACAATAAAATGTGATGAAATCATATTTGCAGAAGTTAAATGCAAATTTACCTTATATAAATTACCAGTCTTCAGGTGTGGTAGCAGTTTTGTATATGTGTTTGAATCTCAACATATTTGAAAAACATCACAGAATGTAGTTGTAATAGTGGATATCACTAAAGTTTTAGCCTATGGTATGCCAAACCAAAATGTAAATGTTACATTTGTCAGGAGCTGAAAAAGACAATCCCAGAAATGTACTTAGGAAAATCCACAGATTAAGGCGAATGACAGATTTACTATTACACTGCAACTCTGTAGAAAATGTTGCATGTAGAATTGTTCAGCAAATAAGTACATGCATTCACAAGCCCTTCTTCAAATGACAGCACATTTGTCTCTCAACAACACCCAGAAGCTAACAGCACCCCCTAGTGGCCTTGATTTCAAACAACACTTTGAATCAAGTAGACTCAGAGTAAAGCACCACCAATACAACAAATCTTATTCTTATCACTTTTATTAGCTCTTTTTGTACAGCAGACAGTTCCCTCAGACGACGTCCTTAAATAATTCAACAGCATTTCAAACAAACTTCATCACTTGTCTGTGTGTATGTGTGTGTGTGCATGTCTGTATTTCTCTCTGTGTGTGTGTGTTCATGTTTTATTAACCTAGTCATAAGCGAAAATCCCCACAAGGATAGTAAAGCAATGAAAACGTGACCTTGTGGGGACCTTTTGAACAGCTGCTAGTCCAGGGCCACTGCATCACTGCAGAACGGTGTGTGGGTGGAGGGAATTGATTCCTGGCCCTTCCACACACTCTGGGTTTGACACGCCTAACCCTCAAACTGCGGCAGGAACATTCTTTTTCATTTGCATCTTTCCGACGTCTTGTCCTCTTTGTCACCCATTTTCCTTGTTCCGCTCTGCTACGCCCCGACTCCACACACACACACACACACACAGATACATACTCTGCTACCTCTCCACCACAAACACACACACCTTGCTACCTCTCTTCCTCCACACACACACACACACACACAAACACTCTGCTTCATCTCCTCCTCCTCCACACACACACACCATCTTCAATCCCCTTTCCCACACACGAACACACAAATACACACTGTCACAGCCGCTAACCATTTCAGGAATACTGCTAGATTGGAAATACAGGAGCTTTCACTCCATCAGCGCAGACGTATGTGGGAGAGAGAGAGAGACGGAGAAAAAGGGAAGGTAGGGGGTTGGTTCAGCACACCGTCACAGTCGAAACACACCGCCCAGTGACCAGGTCATAACCTGTGGATCTACATCACATTACGGTGTGGTCATTCTTCAGTAATGTGATTAGTGTTCATCTGCCAGGCCCTCTCGGCCGCGTCGGTTCACAGCTTGGGCCTGTGTTCCCGCCTCCCCATCGTTCCAGAACCTGGGAAGCCTCATCCCATAGGTTACGCCCACTGGACTTGTCCTGTGATGATGGTGCCTGAATCTATTCTTTAACTCCTCCGTCCTTCTTGTTCACCTGCGTTTGGATCAGACTGGCCAGTGTCCACACAGTGTCCGCACAGAAAGTCTACGTCCCACTTTATAGCCTTTTCTTGTCAGTCGCTCCACTTTGTTTCTTTAAATACTGTATCTGCACACTATAATGTGCATTCTAGGGGGTTAAGTCAAGATCCTGCTGCAGTAGCGCTCCTGGCAAACCCCAGTTCCTTTCCCTCAACCCGGGTTCAATTGTATTGATTCACACGGTTTCAGGACAACTTCAGCAGTTTCTGTGGGCTTCCTCTATTGGGCAGAGAATGGCAACTCCTAAGAAGTATGGGACAAAGTTGTGGACAAAATAGATACATATAAATGTGGTCTTACAAAACCTGTTGGTCCCTGAGCAGAGCTTTACGTTTACCTAAATCTGTACTGTGAAGCATTATGGTGGCAGGATTGTGTTATGGGAAGGCTTGTCATTGTCTTGTTTACCAAGAAGTGAGGAAAATACATTGATACACAGCTGAACAGAATCATCACAATGAAGAAGCACACAATCAAAGCTACAGAGGACTTGCTGAGGAAGGCAACGCAAATTGTCATTTGTAAAGGCAAACAAATATGCTCACAAATAACCTCAAATTAAATCTAAGGACTTTAACCTAAGTCATTTTTTGTCTTCATTCAAATCCTAACATTTGGGGGGTAGAGTATTTATCACTGTCCCAATACACAAGGGCAGGTATGTAGCTCCACCCTCTAAATCAATACACCACTTATACCAGTGAGTACAGATCTCCACGAGTACGCAGTGTGTAGGGTTATTATTTCATGTGGGATTCAGTGTAAAAAATGCCACAAGACGGCCCCCCAATCCCAGCACTCACTACGGCCCTTTCTGGCAGTTCTCCGGGGAGCCTCCTGGCATTCTGGGGGCCGGCAGTCTAACTGAACTGGGACTGGGCGCGTGCTCGTCGGGGAGACGTGCCGGGGTCTGTTACGGTGGGCCGACCGACTGGCCTCGGAGGCTGTTACGGTGGGCCGACAGACTGGCCCCGGAGGCTGTTACCGTGGGCCGACAGACTGGCCTCGGAGGCTGTTACGGTGGGCCGACAGACTGGCCCCGGAGGCTGTTACCGTGGGCCGACAGACTGGCCTCGGAGGCTGTTACCGTGGGCCGACAGACTGGCCCCGGAGGCTGTTACCGTGGGCCGACAGACTGGCCCCGGAGGCTGTTACCGTGGGCCGACAGACTGGCCCCGGAGGCTGTTACCAGGGACTAGCACGGGCAGGTGAGTCTTCCCTCTCACTTAGAAATGCATTATGGAGGGATTCCTTTACAAATGCACACATAATGAAACATTGACGTGTTGCCCTGTTTGAGGCGCTGGGATCCCGACCAATCGGCCTGGCCTTGTAACGGGGATCCCATCGCGTGTCCCTGGGGCGGTGGTTTATGACATGTTGAATGCAGTGTGTGTGTACCAGGTTCAATCTCAGGTTGCCCAACCGCTCTCTCTGTCTCCTTATCTGTTCATACGCTCCTTCATGTTTCTTCTCCCACTCCCTCCCTCTCGCCCCCTTCCTCCTTCTACCTGTTCCCCCCCCCCCCCCCGTGTGTCTGTACATCAGGAGCTCCACATGCGAGGCGGCACATTTCTCCGTCTTTTGCCTCACCCCGTCCTTATCTTTCTCTGTTTCTCCCCTTTCCCCGCCTCTCTCTTTCCGTCCTATCTCTTCGCTCTGGCGCTCTCTCCCTCCCGCTCTCTCGTCTTCCCTCTCTCTCCCTCTCTCTCTACTGGGTGAGTAATAGTCTTCCCCTCCTGGTGAACTCAGCTGATAATCCTGGGGAAGCAGTAAGAGCTCGTTGATCAGCCTGGCGGACAGGCTCACAAGCCACAGTGCTGAAACAGAAACAACACACACACACGCACTGCTACAGGCTGCATTGAATACGTATATGAGAGGTGTGTGTTTGCTGAATCACATGACATCCATAATTCTGTTTGTAGTGCTTGTTCAGTGTCCCAGGTCATCTGGAGACCAGTGGACTATTGATGTCTGTGTTTGTATCAAAGTCAAGTGCATGGTTTAGTGCTCAAAATCCTCTATGGGGTTAAAGGCAGGTTAAATCCTACTGCACGGATACCGATGTGAAGGGTTAAAGGGAAGTTAATGATGAAGATAGGTTGTCTGCCGTATATAGGATAAGATCTATGTTAAGATTCCACTGGGCATTACAAAAGTTATGCTTGTTTGGTGTGGCATAGGTTTGATGGTATATTACATTGTTTCCCAAAGGCCAGTGTACATATTGATAGATTATACTAAACATGTACTTATATATAGTCATTAAACATTTATATCCTGTTGTTTGGGAGCCTATCCAATAGAATGTTCAAAGGCTGATTGAAGAATGTTGACAGTTGGAATGTTTACATCTTCACTATCATGTAGCAGTAGAACATTGTTTTTTGCATGAATATCATCTAAAAAACCTTTGCTGTTTAATCTTTCAGATCTAATGATGTATCTAGACCGAGATTTGAAGACGTTTTTTCAGTAGCGGCAGAAATGAATAGTTCATAATTCAGTTTTAAGTTGGCAATATCCGGGGAATAATACAAGTCTAAGGTTCTTTACATGTCATCAAAAAATTTCACTGCTCAGAACAACACTGTTATTTTGTGCATTTGACAATAAAAAAGACTTTTGTGTGGTTTCATAGTTGCCGTCTGTTGCATAACTTGTGTCATTTCTTGAGTATTCCCAGTAAGTTAACACAAAGAGTATTTAAAAGTTTTCAAAAAGTAATATTTACCAATATGGTATAACCCTCTATGGTATAAACCAGTAGATTCTTTCAGAAAGATAAGAGATACATTTTTTATGGCCTGAAAATAAAATGTAGATATTAGGGAAGAAGACAGTGGCCAAGTCAGCTTCCTCTTGTCTCTCGATTTCAATAAATCATGTATATCTTCCAAACCTGACTCAAATGTTTGTCTACATAGGTTTGTATTAATCATCAACAGGCATATTACATTTATGACGGAAAGATTTAAGACAATATCTCACCAAACTAATTAAACCCAATGGAGATTGTTAGAGTCCTGTATGTAAGATGGATTTTGTGGCAATTAAATGTTCAATTGGAAAGATTGGACCAGGTTCAAACCCGTAATGCAGCATTACCACAGGTCCAGTTCATTCTTCTACACTAATGATGAACCCACACAGTCAACCACTGTTCAGTATTTTCCTGGAGTAAAGTAATATCCGGTGCTCTCATAATGAAGGCATTCAGAAACCATGGTTTACAAGAACACCCTTTCCATAATGCACTCCTATATTTAACGCTTCATCTAAGGCAGGTTTAGCATTTTAAAATGTTAATACAATTCACAAAATGATGTTGCATCTCAACTTCCAGAAAGACAACAGCGAATGATTCTTGTACATGACATGCCATAATATACCTACAGGCCTATTAGAAACAGTCACAGAACAAAGCAGGGAGAGCTGTTCTGTGACATTCGCACCGCCATACCGCCTTTATAAGTAGCTACTGACGTATGTACTGACATAAGTGGTCCGTCGTTGTTCTCTCAGTGACGCACGTTTTAATTAATTTTATTACACCAATTAGTTCTTCAGTTATGGCCATTCTCAATCACAGCAGTCAATCCCCAGGGAGGAGGACATCTTGGAAGTAGACTGCAGAGACTGATTATAGACCACAACGCATGACCATAAAGGTGAAAGGAGACATCCGTGTTCTGTGTGAAATGTGGTTGTCATGTATGGTACCATGTCTATTCTAACTTAATAAAACCCCAAATTCCTGCAATACGTTACCGTGTTACGGTAACAATCACAATTGTTTAATACCTAAAATGTGCAGTGTACTATGACGTTAATAACATATCAAATGAGCTTTGTGTGGTAAGCTTGTGTCCCCGTTAATCCAAAATGACATGTAATTCCCTACATCCTGTTGGCACAGGGTTCATAAAATATAACGGTACGTAGATCAAGTGGCCTCTGATACATGCCTAACATACTAAAGTAAAACCCATAGACAAGCCCCTGGTTAATTCCATCGTTAGACCGTGGACAAAGACAAGAAAACAAGCCCCTGGCTTGGTCAACGTTGCAAAGTTTCCTCTTTACCATAATCCCACCTTCCTCTAAGTGACATCCCCTTTACTATCCTCCGCTACTCCCGAGGAGTGTGTGTGTGTGTGTTTGTCGGCGTCACGGTCAATGTTTAGGTGTGTGACTGCCTGAGTGCGGGGTGTGCACGATTGGAATGTGTGTCTGCGTATGTGTGTGTATCTGCCTGTCTATATTTGTAGGCAGCTGATGAGCAGGGCATAAATCTTGCTAGGGTTCATTTGACCCAGAGGAGGAAGTAAATAGCTTGCATGTGGACTGGGGATGAGGCTGATAGCTATGAAATTGACCCATTGATTGATTGAAACAATAAAACTTTATTTATTTTTCTTTGCTCCTGTGTGCTTTTATTGCCACGTGGAATAACAATAATGTTCTCCTTGTGAATCTTTTGTAATAAATCTTCTCACGCTGTCAAAGTGATTGCGCTAATATTGCATTATCGCTTGACATGTTTTTCACTATACAGATTTTTATCGCCTTTCCAGTTCATCATGGCCAAGAACTACATTGGAGCATGCAGACATCAAACCTACCACAAGGAGTCACTAGATAACAGACATTCGTCCACCACAGAGGCACACCATCCTGGACCCCCTAGCACTGCTAACCCTAACCAGTTATCATGAAGTTATGCCAAATTTTGATACAGACTTTTTTTTTCTTGTTTCTGTCACAGATTTGTGTGAACATAATATGGTTTTAATTAACCACGTTGCTTCCCATTTCGAACCAGCAGCGAGCTGAATTGTCTTCGGTTGACAACAAAAGACAATGCTGAGCAAAAAAAAAAAAGTTAGTCATGCCAGCTAGCCAGCTAAAAAACTGCTATCTTCGACACTTGCTAGGCTACTCAAACATACAGATGGCAGAGGATTAACTGTACGGTGAAGTGAGTCTCACAGTGGAACCCTTTCCCAGGTACCATGCGTGTGCCTTACCAGAGCATTCCTTTGTTTCCCATTGCAACGTGTTGACGGCATGTTGCTGCGGCTGAGAAAGCCTTCTTGCGGGAGCAGGAGTGTCCCGGTGTGGCCCCATGCTGTGGAGGTGCACCCTGCACAATTATTTTAACGACTAAATTGCCATTTCAGCAAAATCAACTATATATGGAGTAGATTTTAGGTGATGTGGGAAGGCACAATGTGCGCTGCTCACATTCCCTCATTGGTTTGAATGAGTTTTAACTAATGGTGGCTACAGTTAGCTAACGTGGGTAGTTTTAAATAGGGAAGTTCTCTTTTAAGGAGGAATAATATAATATGTTAAATAATAAAAGGACATTTTAGTGGCTGCAGTGAACTGCTTGTGTTGCCGGCTACTCAACAATGTCAAATAAGAGTCCATATTACAATTCAAATAACCAATATATTATAGCAGGTTATGTTAAATAAACAGTATACAGTAGATATACACTGTGTATTAAAAGAATATACAGTATACGTTGAAATTGTCCAGTGTCCATTTCCCCATACCAATAGGATAGCAATGTAGACTGTGTGTTTGTGTGTGTGTGAACAAAATGTATTATATAACTGAGGACAAAAGTATGTTTAAATCATTAAATTGTTCATGTGGAAATTTTCCCTGTCTTATTTGGAAACATCTTTTTTTAGAGACTGCATGTATGAGAGCTTGTGTCTGGGAGTATGGGTTAGAAGCTGTTTTAGGAGCTGTCTTATAAGCTGTTTTAGAAGCTGTCTGAGGAGCTTTCTTGGGAGCTGTCTTATAAGCTGTTCTAGAACCTTTTTTAGAATCTGTCTTGTAAGATGTTCTAGAAGCTGTTTTAGAATATGTCTTATAAGCTGTTCTAGAAGCTGTTTTAGAATCTGTTTTATAAGCTGTTCTAGAAGCTGTTTTAGAATATGTCTTATAAGCTGTTCTAGAAGCTGTTTTAGAATCTGTTTTATAAGCTGTTCTAGAAGCTGTTTTAGAATATGTCTTATAAGCTGTTCTAGAAGCTGTTTTAGAATCTGTTTTATAAGCTGTTCTAGAAGCTGTTTTAGAATATGTTTTATAAGCTGTTCTAGAAGCTGTTTTAGAACCTGTCTTATAAGCTGTTTTAGAAGCTGTTCTAGAAGCTGTTTAAAAATCTGTCTCGGAGCCTGTTAGTTGCCATGCTTCTGTATTATCTGCCAGAGGATCCTGTAGCTCCATAGTGGCTGACATGCCTGATGTTCTCCCTGGCCTTGACTCAAGCGGTCTAGATGTTCTGGTAGCGGGTGTTCTGGTAGCAGGCTGTTCAGGTAGCAGGCTGTTCTGGTAGCAGGATGTTCTGGTAGCAGGATGTTCTGGTAGTATGATGTTCTGGTAGTGTGTAGCAGGCTGTTCTGGGGGGTCCAGAGATGCACGGACCTCAGGGCTGGTGACGATCCTTTTGCACTGCGTCCCGGCTGATGCGGTTGGGGGCGTGTCCTCCCTCTGTCTCCCGTGGGGCATTTAGCTTTTTGTTGATGTTGAGGAAGAGGTTATTGTCCTGGCGCCACTCTGCCAGGCCTCATATACTCATTGATCTTGGCCGTCCCATTTGTTTGGTCCCTATTTGCACACAACAATGAGCAGCCATCATGACGGATCTGAGTTAGAAGGGAGACAGAATCGGCATCCAAGGGCTATTACTCTATCCTCTAAATATGACAAATGGAAGTACAAGCCTCTATTAAATCTCATTATTTACCCATCATATATTAGCTTACCACGCGGTGCTGTTTCGCTGTTTGGTGGTGGGGAGGGACTTGGCTTGACCATAAAAAACCTGGTTGTTACTGCCTGCCAGTAAAGTGCACAGCGTATTCACTGAGGTGTTTTACCATTCATATTTTGTGATACATTGTTCTGCCAGTACTCAGTGTGGTGTCATCTCTGATGGGCTTCTCTCTGCTTTCTTTGTTCCTAATGTACTGTACCAGACGGACTTCATTAGGTCCACGCTGCATGCAGAAAACACATTCATGAGCCTGCTTTTTTTTGTTGCAATTTCCAACATTTCATTTTGCCGGCGATCCACCACAGCACTGTCACCAGCGCGTAAAATAAAGCCAGTGACACTCAGGCGCTTTCTTTTCGGGTGACTGGGGACTGAGACGACACCTGGTGTTGATAAAGGGAACTGCAGCGGCCACACTAACAGACAAGCCCTTTCAAACCAGGTTCCAAAAATGACAGAAGTAAAGCACCAGGTTCAGTGGATGTTTCCAAACACATGAATAAAGACTGCCTACAAAAAACTGAGAAAAAATACACAAAGTTGTAATGTTAATGGTCAAAAGGATATTTGACCAAACAGGAATATATAAGATAATAACAAACCATAAGGTCATTAAACTGCTCAGTGTCATTCTATTAAACATCCTCACAGGATTATTTGCCACAAAACACTGTAAGACCACACAGAAACACATGTCAAGTCATGCTCAGGTGGAGCATATTGAGTCAAACCGGGACCGCATGGCGTGCACACAGACTGAACAGCCTAAACAGACAGGTATTTTTACTGATCCAGCTAGTATGAGGAAGTGACGATTCTTCTAATTCTTTGAGGGTGACTTAATTAGAGGGTGTGAATGGGCATGCATTCCGTGCATGCGTTGCGTGTGTGTTTCCGTGTGCGTTGCATGTGTGTGTGTGTGTTTTCCGAGTGCTTACTTGCCGGCCCGCATTCAGGTGTGTGTCGGTGAGTTTTGCGAGGTTCAAGGAAACACACTGTATGGACATTGACGGATCACACAGGGGGTTGTACAATTGCAGGTCTCCGCATCCTGCTGTCACTGAGCTCATATGTCACCGAGGCAGGCCTCGCTGGGAGGCACCCGCCTTCTCCTCCTCTTCTCCTCCTCCTTGTGTGCGTGCGTGCGCTCAGGTGTGAGTTAAGCTCCTCTTTCAGATATTTGTTCCGGGGCCTCTGCCAGACCCCCGGCCTGGCCTTGCCCTCCCGTGGTCCCTCTGAGTTCGCTTCGTTCTCGGTTCCTCACCCAGTGGAATAGTTCTGCACCGACACGTAGACGAGGGGGAATCCAGGACATGGACGGATGCGTGTGGACAAGTAGACAGGGAGTTGCCGATACGTTGCGTCAGTTTGGCCGACGTGTCGTGCCGGCTGGAGGGCCTTTCTGGACCTGAACTTGGCAAATACACGAGACTGCGCTGAAAAATGTGCTGGATCATCTTCATACTGTTGCTGGGCAACTGAAAAGGTTTCTCGGGTCCTTTATATGTCAATCCAGACCTCCGTCCGTCTGTCTCTTTTTCCCTTCCTATCTCGCCTTCCTGTTTCTGAAATGGTTTCACACTTTGCCAAGACATCTTTGAATAATTGCCCTCTGCAGGTTGCTCCAGGTAATTGTTCATCAGCTTAGGGGGTAAAAACAGTTAAACTAAATGACACCAGACAGAACGAGTCATTAATCTGTCCCACGGTGACACAGGAACTCATCATTGTTAAATATATACGACACAACATCAATCACAGCAGGATCTCACTATAACTAGCCTGCTTGTTACAAGTAATTAGAGGTGTAAAACAATATCATTTCCAAACCTGTAGAGTTAGATCAACTTTGATGTCACATTATTGATTTAAAACATAGATATACAGACAACAAAACTCAAACCATGAAAAATTATCGGGAAATAACTAGATGAAATCATTTAAAATAGGTTTAAATAAATACATTTGTTTTAGACAACATAACTTAGCAACCAGGCTGGTGGTCCTATCTTCATCATCTCTGTAGGATAAAGCAGTGGTCCAAACCTGACCACTCCATTGCTATTGCAGATGGTTTATGACGGGCAATTTAGCCTCAGCTGCTATCTCAGCCATCTCAGGAATGGACACGCTTACAATCAAGTGCAATAAAGCACAGACTGAAGAGAAAGAAGGAAGGGGAGGGAGGGAGGAGGAGGAGGAAGACAACAGGCTCGTCTGGACGCTGACGGAGGGGGGAGATCCCTTACGGACCTTCTCACAGAAATGATTTCTCCTCCTGACTCCTTCTCTCTCTCTCTCTCTCACACACACACACACACACACAACCAGAGTGAAAACCCAAAGTACCCGCAAGCAAATGTTAGCAGAGATGGAGATATTTAAAGAGGGAAAGCTTGACGGAGAGAGGTGGCTGAAGTGTGCTAGAGAGAGAGCTAAAGAGAGTGTCCTCGGTGGGGCCATAATCCGTTTCCTCAGGCTCCAGGCTGGGCAGGAAGTTGTCATCCTGTTTGTTTTCACAGGATTATTAAAACAAGGTTTGGTCTGGTCTCTCTGATCTCCCTTGTGTGTGTGTGTGTTTGGGTGTATACAAATTACATGTGCAAAAATGCACGTGTGTCTGTGCTCACTGAGCATTTGGCCATTTTCCTCGGCCCTGGTTTCTTTGTTGAGTCTGCTGAGCTCTGAGCTGGGCCCCAGGAAATCTCCTGAGACAGGGGGTCGTAATTTACACCCTTCTCCCCTGAGAGGGCTTTACGGCCTGAGAGAGGGAGGGAGGGTTAGGAGAGAAACGGAGAGATAGAGGAAGTTAGAGAAAGGGAGGGATGATGGGGGAAGAAGGAGATATATGGCCCAGAGAGAATAAGGGATACTTGTGGAATGTGGAATCCAACATGGCGGCTGTACTCCTGCAACGTCCAAGATACATAAGTTACACTCTTTGTTTTTCTCCTCCCCCTTTTCTCTGCCCTCTCGCTTTCTTCCAACCGAGGCAAATGCATGGCATCAATCTGCCAGCCACATCAGAACCCAGACAGACAGACCGACAGCACTCTCCTGTGTTTGGAGAGAAAGCAGATGTACCACCATTACCTGCCTCCAGCTCAACAGACGAGGACCCATGGCTGTTATTTCTCCCTCTGCCTCTCCATTTGTCTCCTTTCTCTCTTACCTCTTCAGCTCTGTTCTGCGCCGATCTCTCTCCCTCCCACTGAGGGTCTGCCACTCTGCCGCTTTAGAGAAGAAAACGGTACACCAGAACCTCACTCGTAGTGGAGCAAAGAAACCGCCCGGAGACAGCAAGGTGGAGGAAGGCATCGAAGGCAGTGGACAACGCTCCCTCTGTAGAATGGAGCAACAATTAAGAAAGCAAAACAGCAACTGTTTAACCTGTTTTCAACAGCGTCCCATTGGCCATTGAGCCATGACAGCACTAAGAGCCTGTTAACTAATACATAACACCTGTGATTGCCTGGATATAGTGTATACGTGGGGCTCAACGACTATTATTGATCAATAACTATAATGAAACGAAGACTATTATAAAACCATGACTATAATGACACCAGGACCTTATAAAACAATGACTTTAATGAGATTAGGACCACTATTAAGACAATTACTATAAAATCACGAAGACTATTATAAAACAATGGCTATAATGACAAAAGGACTATTGTAAAAGAATCACCACAATCACACAGGACTATTATAAAACAATGACTATAAAACAAAAAAAGGACTATTATAAAAAATCAGCAGTTGTCATCAAGTGCATTTATAAATACCCAGCCGGAATTCCAATCAACAACAGAGTTGATGCACTGCGGCTAGAAAAAAACAGTAGGGTAGGAAGAAACCTAGTAAGGAACCAGAAGGGTTGCCAGTCCTCATTTGACTCTGAACCAGGTGGACAAGGACACAGACAACCAGGTGGTAATTTGAGTCGTTCAGTTCCGAGGTACGGTCCACAGGCCCACGTTCTCTTATGGCTACACAGGACTCCAGGTAAGGTTATTGCTGGGGTTCAAATGGAGACCAGTGCACATTTTTCAGACTCTCTCTGGACCCTGGCCACATAAATTAATGCAAGGCAAACAATGGGGAGTTGGGACAGGACTGACTGCCACAATTGTAATCCCTCGACACAATAGCTTTGTGCTTCTCTGGATAGTCCATTAACTGCATTTTCGACAAAAAAAGCTCTATCAGACTCAGGAAGTACTTTGAATGTTTTCAGATAACATTACAAGTACAGCCTTTCTCAGGGCTGCTCATTGAAGAGGCTCTGGCCTTTAAATACCTGAAACTCTGTTATGTCCGCTGCAGTGGAATAGATCTAAGTTGGTGGCCTCACATCGGACCTTCTCGACGTCAGCCTGCGTGCACACACATAAACACGCACACATACACACACACAGAGCACACATTCTCCACAGTGTTAATCATACCAGCCTATAGCATGCCTGCGACATACCACACCATTTAACAAATGCCGGGCACAAACCCACATTACACACATAACCCACAACCACACACACACGTAAACATGCACCCAGTCCCCCCCCCATCCCAGAATGGCTCTGCGTACTTCTGATTTACTGCCGAGTAAAGGCTTTAAGCTGCACATCTCAGTCCAACACCTAAACACCTGACAGGCTGGCCATAAATAAAGGTTAGCCAGAGCCTCCTGCTGCATGGGTAATTTACACCTGCGCTATCTCTTAAACTAACATGTTCCAGGCCTCCGTCCCCTCCATGATTCATCCCTCAGGATGGAGCAGTGGCACGATGGGGGCGATGACCAAGTGTGAAGCTTGGGGGCGGAGCCAAAGCGGGAAATGTCCAAGTCCCAAGTCGAAAGTTGGAGGTTGGTTTTGGCTAGTCAAGGCCCAATGTGGGTGTGTGTGTGTGTGTGTGTGTGTAGAGGGGTGGGCGGTTGGTGTGTTTGCTTAAGGACTGTGGGAACCAGTGGAATGGCCTGGGCCTGGGGGCGTCCCTAGCCTGGAGTCACAACCAGATACACACACACACACCTGGCCACAGAGCAGGCAGCCGCAGAGGAACACGTGGCTGGAGGAGATCAAGGGAGCGGCAGGCCTGAAGCTCCTCTCCTCCACTCCTCCATAAATCCTCCTTCTATGTCTCATCCCTCTTTCATTGGGTGAAAACTTACCCTCTTCCATTAAGAGTGATGGATCTGAGGCGCTCGATGCTGGACGAGGCTCTGGGGTTACAGGTCCCACTGATAGATCTCCTCAAGGGAAGAGTGCTATTCTAGGGCCAGAAGAAAAAAACCTTGAAATGCAGTAAGAACAACCAAATAATTTAACAGAATTGGATTTTACCACCTGTCGCAATTTCATCGTTTGTGATTAATTATGAATTTATTTTTGCGTAACTTTGGCTTCGCGTTTCCAACAGTGACTGCAAAATGGCACGGGGATTTGTTCCGTTCAGTAATGGATTTGACAGTGTCTTGCTCCCTCTGGTGGCCAATAGTGGAACCCTTCTAACGTATAATGCGATTCAAGGCTTTTTCAGTACATTTTAATGTAGTCAATGTGGGGGGGGGGGGGGGGGGGGGGGGGGGGGCTTGGCTGGTCCCTCTTGATGTCAGTCATAATCTGATGCTTCCTGATGACACAGTTGTTTCTATAATCAATGGTCAAACCGGGTCATTGGGAGGAATCGGCCAATGAATAACGCCCCAGGAGAGGACCCGGGTATGTCTGCAGGTGGAGACGGCAGGTAGCCTGGCAGGGAGGGCATCGGACCTGTAATGGAAAGGCTTTTACACAAAGTCCCTGAGCCGGCAAGGTGCTAAATCGGTCCGAGAGCAATGCAGTGAACCCTAATCGCTCTCCCGGTCGTTGCTGTAAATGAGAATGGATTGCCAGGCAACTCACCTGGTAAACAAATGGTAAGGATGATATGTCTCCGCCCGTCCTGGAACGGATGCTATGTGGCTTCTACGCCTTGTTTGTTCATCGTGTGGAGGGTTATCATTCCCCCTTTCTGTTTCTTCTTTGCTCTCTTATCTTACTTTGCTGCTTGTTGACTTAAGAAAAAAGCATGTAAGTAATGTGTATCTTGTTTTGGTTTTATGATCACGGATTTCCTTTCGACACTGTTGCATCGTCATTGTACCGTGACATGTTTAGTTTGCTGTGAATGATTTATCTAAAATGTTCGGGAAGAACCACAAAACTTGTTTGTCTTGTTACATTAGTGAAATCTCCAAATAGTAAATGTTTTACATGAAGCCACCCATAGAAGAATATAGTCTGGTAACTGTCCCATTGTCCTGGAACACAGCGCTGATAAAAAAGAAATATGATTATATTGATTAGATTAGATTATTGATTTAAAATATGCATTTGACAATATGTACTTTGTTTATAAATTGATCTCTTGGTCTGGCATTCCACAAGAAGGATACAGGATAGAGCATAAATTGTGACTTCTATGTATGAATTAAGAATAAATGGGATTGTAACATATGTGGTACATATGTGGTTAAAGTACATATGTGCTAATGAATTGAGTCACTTCCTGTGACAGATGGGACCCACACATGCAAGTATCATCCTGATGAATGCTGATGACAATTAACTACCAAGAGGAAACAAAAGACAGACATGTTTCAGTGCTCCAATTCCACAATTCCCTGTTTTATAGTATTTCATCCATCAAGGAGGAGCTTGTGGACGAATTAAAAACCATAGAAGTGCCCCTTTCCTGTGTGTCTACAGTTCTGTGAGGGCTGACCCCCTCTGGTGGTGACATCATGATATGGCAATGAGCAGAGCCTTCCTCCCGTAGCCTTGCAACCCAATACCAAATGGATCCCTGTGACCTAGTGGATATCTGAGGGCATTTGATAGGTTTAGGAAATATGGTGAATGATACCACCAGACTCTCTGAGAGCAAGCAGGAGCTATTACCAGATTGCTTACCCCTGTCAAGCCCTCCAACCCATACATGGGGTGTAGGGTTAAGGTGTCCATTTAGAATGGGGACATAATTCTTTGGTCAGTCAAAGGGTGATGGTAATACCCACTGCAGTCTGAACCAAAACAGCTTGAATAAATGATGGGTGTGTGTGTGTGTACGTTTGTGCACGTGTGTGCGCGTGTTCAACCACACATGCATGGTTCCAGTGTGGGGGTCATCAATATGTCTCCTGCAGTGCTCCAGTCACTGGACAGTAGAGGCACACGAGGCTGCTAAATTATGGGAAGGTAATAAAAGCTATTAAACAGCCACAACAGTACATTAATCCACCAGCAGAGAGCGCTTTTGGTGGTGTGTTGATCTTTATGCTGTGTGGAGAAAAATGGTTTCCAGGATCAGCCCAGTAGCTGCTATTCACTTGACCAGCGCCAGGGGGCAGTAGAGGGAGAAAGCAGTGGATTGGGCGGAAGGTAGCCGCCAGGGACTCTTTTTGTCTAACTGGACATTCCCGAACGGAGAATGAATACATAGGAGCATAGTGATTAGGAACAGAAAAATTATTAACTTGAATTGGACTCCTATTCTATTTATTAAATTGGAAATAATGAAATATTATTTCAGATCACTTTTGGAGAACTAAGCCCAGGAGAGTTTGGAGAGTTTGGGTGATATTATGTAAAACTACTTAATGTTAACACACATGGGATCACCACACTGTCACACATTTTAATATTTCTGAAGAAAGGTTCTTATGAATGTAATTATCACTGTGCACTTGCTGTATTTAAGTATTTATGCATTGGTACAGTTACAGGCCAGCAGTGGATTAGGAAGAAGGCTTTAATACTGTCAGCACAGTGACTTAGGCATTTAAAAAACAAAACATCTTTGCAGTAAGCCTCCCTTTATACTCTCCGCTCCCTCTTCACTCTCCCCTCACCTCCCACTTCTCACCTCCCAATTCTCCCCTCACCTCCCAATTCCCCCCTCACCTCCCTCTTTTCCTCTCACCTCCCTCCTCTCCCCTCACGTCCCTCCAGCTTTCCTCGCTCAGCTCAGTCAGCTCACACGCTCCTTCCTCACCTCACTCCCACCTCCCTCCCCTTACTCCCCTCACCTCCCACTTCTCCCACACCTCCCTCTTCTCCCCTTACCTCCCAATTCCTCCCTCTTCTCCCCTCACGTCCCTCCAGCTTTCCTCGCTTCGCTCAGTTAGCTCACATACTCTCTCCTCGCCTCACTCCAACCTCCCTCCCTCTTCTCCCCTCACCTCCCAATTCCCCCCTGACCTCCCTCTTCTTCCCTCACCTCCCTTCAGCTTCCTTCCGTACTCTCCCCTCACCTCCCTCCAGCCTCCCTCCCTTACTCTCCCCTCATCTTTCTCCAGTCTCCCTCGATCGCTCCTTCTCTCCAGCTCCCCGTGGCGGCTGCAGGAAGAGAGGACTGTTCAGGGGCACCTGGATTTATGTGAGGGAACCAGACGCAGCAGGTGCTGGAGACGGAGGAGGAGCGGAGGAGGAGACAGCATCAGACTGTGCCTTAAGTGGACCCAGTGGTCTTTTCCTGTCCTGTATCTTTTACTGTTTCTCTAGTCACTCACTTCCCTCCTATTCCCTCTCTGTCCCCTTGTCTCCTTGTCTGCCTCTATGCCTGTCTCACATCTCACAGTCTCTATCTCTCTGCCTCTCTCTCTCTCCTCCAGCCAATAGGAAACAGATGAGGCACTTAGTTTGAGGTGGACCTCCTCTGCACTCCCCGTTGTCAAGGCAACACATCTGACATACATTTTCACATAGTTTAGAGCAAAGCCTCCTTTTTAGAGACAATCGTTTTGAAGTAACAACACACACCCGGAGAGGAAGTCTTCCTCAAGTGAAGGAGAACACGTTTTATTCCAACTGGGATTAGGCTGATGCCCTTGAACTAGACACTGAACCTTTAATCACTCAACATGGATTGAAGAGTGATATACAGTTACCACCTTCTCACCTGGGTCAAGACAAATCTCAGGGTAAGCAACGCTTAAATCCCGGACAAAGGTATGTCGCCACGCTAACGCGGTGATCGACGTTCGTACGGCGCCACAACTAAAACAGACCACGCGTGTGTCTCACAGGTAATTAGCATTGCTAGTTTAAACAGATCCCTTCCAAAACTGCCAGCTAGCTAGGAGTCGACCTTTCAAGAACAACACGCTGAAGCAAACCATCTGGAGTCACGCCGCGGCGGAGAGGTCAGAAGTGGAAACACATGATGCTGTCTCTTCTCCGTCGGCTCTTCCTGTCATCATGCCTCGTGGTTGGCTTAAATGCCGCCCGGTTAAAAGGGCCATTAAACCTCAGCATTACTTATCCAACGTGTGTGTCAGCTAATATACGGGGCACCGGGACAGGGCGCCACAGGTCACGCACAGGCGGAGGAGACGCAGAAAGTAGCGAGCCGAGAGAGAGGGAGGTGCTTCGTTCTATTTGGGAAATTGCTTTATGGAGAGGGGAGGGTGGAGGCAGGGGGGCTTGGAGAGAGGGAGGGAGAGGGTAGAGGGAGGCAGGGAGGGAGGTAGAGGGTGGAGAGAGGAAGGTTGGGAGACTAGGCCTGGACCGTTATGCATTTATGCTCTATCCTGTATTCTTCTTGTGGAAAGCCATCTACTTGGGTCAGTGAAGGTTTCTGCACCAACCAACTCCTTGTGTGTGAAACGATATGAAAAGAAATCACCTTTTGGTAATCCAGTGGATTTTACAGGCTTTCATAACCCTGGGCAATTTTTCTATGAGATTTCGGTTATAAACTAAGCTACCCTCAAACGAAATGTATGATGTGAGACACATTCTTTGAAATATGGCCTGGTGGAATGTATCCATTGGTCCCACTGCACCAGACAAGTATCCAAACTCAGGGCTGCAGCATAGCTTAACATAGCCTTCTCCCTTTCTACAGTCACAGCTGGACTTTTCACACCTGATTATAAGTCCCCCTATTAAAACCTCAAGGGTACAACACGACACAGAGTGTAACATTAGACACTTTATGGGGCGGCCCTGTGCTCCAATGCACAGATAAAGCGACAGGCTCTGCGGGTCGGCTCTGGAATTACTCCAGCCTCTCGGGCAGTGGTGGGCGTCAGACACGCAGCAACCCAGTCAGAGCTTTGGACCGGGCCAAACGTGTCCGGTCTGAATGTGAGCGTATTAACACTCGCCTTACATTCAGCCCCGATGGGAAACTCAAGCCCACTTATCGGTGAAAAAAGGGAGCCAGTAATCCTCAGCCATAAAAACATGGGACACATGGAA